>CM059192.1:54297785-54582785 GCA_030323885.1 Branchipolynoe longqiensis
CCCCCCCCACCCCCCCACCCCCCCCCCACCCCCCCACCCACCCCCCCCCCACCCCCACCCCCCACCCCACCACCCCCCCACCCCCCCACCCCCCACCCCCACCCACCCCCCCCCCACCCCCCACCCCCCACCCCCCCCCCCACCTCCCCCACCCACCCCCCCCCCCCACCCCCCCCCCCCCCCACCCCCCCCCCAACCCCCACCCCCCCCCCCCACCCCCCCACCCCCCCCCACCCCCCCACCCCCCCCCCCCCCACCCCCCACCCCCCCCTCCACCCCCCCCCCCACCCCCCCCACCCCCACCCCCCCCCCACCCACCCCCCCCACCCCCCACCCCCACCCCCCACCCCCCCCCACCCCCCCACCCCCCCACCCCCACCCACCCCCACCCACCCCCCACCCCCCCCCCCACCCCACCCCCACACACCCCCCACCCCAACCCCCACCCACCCCCACCTACCCCCCACCCCCACCCCCACCCCCACCCCCCCCACCCCCCCCCCCCCACCCCCCACCCCCCCCCACCCCCCCCACCACCCCACACCCCCACCCTCCACCTCCACCACCACCCACACCCCACCCCAACCCTCCCTCACCCCCCCCACCCTCCTACACCCCCACCCTCCACCCTCACCCACCACCCCCACCCCACACCCCTCACCCCCCACCCCACCCCACCCCACACCCCCACCCCACCCTCCACCTTCACCCCCACCAACCCCTACACCCAACCCTCCCCCTCACCTTCACCACCCACCCACCTCCCACACCCCCACCCTCCACCTTCACCCCCACCCTCCACCTTCACCCCTACCCATCTTATCAATACTATCCCCATCTGCAATTATAGGTCGTGGACCTTGGGGAACCGGCGACAGGCCAGGCCTCACTGAAAATGATGTCTTGGGTCTGCATCACAAACTATTTTCCGATCGTTTTCACCCAAAAATATAATGCAGTGACTTAACACAAAGTGAGCGCAGGCTCAATTAAAATACCGGAACTTAGCAGGCTGGGTTCAAAGTACTGCCCATGCAATGCCAATGTACCATTTCGATCTACCACCCTGGAATATTGTTATTTTTATAGGAAGGGGTGTAATTTGTGGTGTTATAATTAAAATAGGCTCACATGACTCATGGATCTGTTTATTGCATCCCCCTCTTCATTTATTGTGTTTTATTAGAATTTGATGCTTTAACAAAATTCTTTTGTTGTTGAAAGTGGTAATGGGATCATATCTGTTGTTATTAATATGGTCTCACAATGCTGTTTATGTAATATCCATGAGTCCCTTTCCCCCAAACTCCCCTTCTTTTCATTTCCTTTGTTTAATCTTTTCCTCGTTATATAGATAGTGCTATATATATATCATATATATATTATATGCATGTTTATATGTATCTTCTAACCTGTATTTTTGTATATATTTAATATAGACAACATATATACTATGTGATATATTTAATAGATATTATATGTATTATATATATTATTGCATTATATATTATAATATAAATAATAAATAATATTGTATTATATATTATAATATATAGGCCCTAATATAAAGTATATAATATTGCTTTATATATTATAATATAAAGAATATATAATATTGTATCATATATTATAATATATAAAATATATGACATTGTTTTATATAGTATAATATATATAATATAAAATATATAATGGTGTATTATATATAACAATATACATTATACATATTATAATTAGTATAACCATGTTATAATTAATATATACATTTTCAAAAGTGTCCTTTTATCCACTTTGGTGGGTTTGGTCGGTGACTAGTTCTCTGCATCTCCGCCGGAAGGCAGTGCTGTTGTGCTTTAATGGAGGAACGTAATCTTTCGCAGCCATGCTTCCAGGAAGCCCTCCAATTGATCGATTCAACGCGGCGGAACGCTTCATGCAGAAGCCCGCCGAAAGTAAGGCTATAAAAGTCCTGAGTATGTTTCTATGTACTTAACTGTATCGCTCAGTGATGGATGGATGGATGGATGGAGGAGAAGTTGCAGTGGTTTATGTCGCGCTTGACGGTCTCTCTGTGTGAAACTTCTTGTGGTTGGGGTGGGTGGAGGTCGGGGGTGATGCCAAATGTGGTGTAAGTCAAACAAATGTGTCATTAATGAGGACACTCCAGGAACCCGCTATTCCGGAAATCACTTTTTAAGTTTAATTTTTTTAATTACAATTGTATTATTATTATTATTTTATTTTTTTTTGGTCATCATCAATTTGTGCTTTTTTGGTCAATGTTTTCACCATTGGTCAATAGAAAACCCGAGCCCACACTTTTACCAACCCAGTGGATTTTTAACCTCCCACACCACATAGACATGGTATGAGAGCAACTGGCCTTTGATGACGCTGTCAGTTATACACAGTGGTGGAAATCTAAATTGGCAGAGGTGATGGCATGGAGAATCAAACCACCAACCTTCAGATTAGGAGTCCGACCTAGAAAAAGAGCAGACACCCTAACCACTCTGCCCCTGAGGATACCCTAATAATAATAATAATAATAATAATAATTATAATTATTATTATTATTATTATTATAATAGTAATATACCGGTAGTTGAATTTGAGTTAGGTTGTATAACAGACATAACATGGAAGTTAGTAAATTAACTTCATGTGGAAGTTTCTTCTTAATTCTTTCATGTGGCAGATTTAGTTCAGTGTTCTGTTCGTTTGCTGACAGAATTGGTGAGAATTCTCCAGCATTGTGAAGAAACAAAAGATGGGTAGTCAACAATATTGTTGTCATTCACTGAAGCCACTGAACTCCTCATTGCAGATCCTGTACACCAGCCAGAAGACCAAGAAGGCAAAGACTTGGCACGATGGCATCCTCAAAGTCTGCTCCACACAGAACCGGGTGTGTATAATAAATAGTTTATGCTATATTGATAGGTTGGTTGTTTCTTTACGCCGTGTCAGCAGCATAGGATAGTTTATGTAATTGACATTGAAGTCACATAGTCTTGTAAAGTCTACTGCTCGAATCTGTGGTTGTGTAGGCAGGCTATAGTGAAATCAATACAGGCTAAGAGAAAGGAAGAGTATAAAGTGTGAAAGAAGAGAGAGAGTCAAGCCCTCTGGTTTATTATTTATATGGTACATGGATTCAGTGTAGATTATCACCCCACCCCATTCTCCCAATGAGAAACAAGCATTCTTAGCTCTACCAATAGGGATCCAGCATTCCTGGTCCCCATGGTTACCAGTGATCTGCCCACCACCACCAAGCTGTGTGGCTCCCCTAGCCACCACCTGCCTTGAGCCTGCGTGTGGTGATCCTGACTAGCAGAGACGGGAGGGGGTAATGTGTAGGGCTCTGAGTGCCCCTTACACACAGTCCTGCCAGCACTACAATGTCTATTTACCTATCAATCAAGCACCACCAGCAACTACATAAACACATCTATGCACCTGGCCATGTATACCTGTTTCACAATAGAACATTTGCATTCCCCCACCAATGCTTCATTATCGGAATATTTTACAGTCCGATAATTTAGAGTTTCTGCTCTACTTTTTGATAGGTTCATCATAATACTGTAATCCATGAAAGTGGTACATGACTAACAAAGCGCCCCTCCTCCTGTCATTTACTTTGTATGACTGTGAAAATGTGGAAAACTGTGGATAAAGCCATCCTCTGGAATATATCATTTATATTATTAAAGTTACCTTCGCTATATAGAATTTGTATAGCTAAAGTTATATGTGCTACTTATAAGTCCAGTGAATTCAAGCTAAAGGCCCTGTCACATTACGACGTTTCCCACCAACGCGCGTCGACGTGTTGCCTTTTTGGTCGAAACGTCGGTACACGTCCGGTACGTTAGCGGCGCGTTACCGGCGCGTCGGTACACGTAGACTGATAGCAACGTGTGATCCAACACGTCGGCTCCCGCCGGCGCCCGCCGGCTCGCGCCGATCGTGTTAGCAACACGTCGACACCCATTGGCGGCGCGCCGGCGGAACGCTGGCAGGACGTTGATCAACGTCGATTAACGTTGGCATTTTTTTCGCCAAACTGCGATCGTTCCGTCGGTGACCTCCCATCGACGTGTAGTGGCAGCGCTATTGGCGTTGCTCCAGCGTTTCTCGATGCATTGGACATGTTGCTGGCGCGTCTTGACGTGTTGCTGGCACGTCCTCTGCGCGCCTAACGTTACCCGGCGTTCTGCGAACCTTTAATGATGCGCTACCCCCACACCGTCGGCGCGCCAGTGGCGCGCCGATAACACGCTGATGGCACGCTGGGAACCCGCTGGTGGGACGTTGACACTTTGTTCCACCGCACATCGAACCCCGTTGGCCACGCGCTCATAGCACACTACTAACACGCTGCGCCCCATCAAACTTTCTGTCAAAGCGCCGAAGAGTTGCACGTGTGTCGATGGGTTGCAATTATTTTGTGCGTTGCTGGCACGCCGGTGAGAAACGTTGTAGTGTGACAGGGCCTTTAGATTCCATATACACAGAAGCTGTATGCAGTCTGCGATTTTGTGTTCAGACACTGCACCAATCGCTAGATGGACCGATTCAATTTACCGCACATACATCCATATGAAAATTGTGGCCGCTTCCGGACATATGAAATCATGCGAATGCGTCTACATTCATTTCTTCCCCCCCCCCCCCCACATCCGAATAATGCATGTTGTATGTCGCTTCTGTGCAAATAGAATCTTAGCTTTAGGATGCCCTATTAACATTCATAAATTTGTATGTCTAAAGGTATCTTAGATTCATTTATGACTTGTAGAACTGCAGTTGAACATATACAATCTAATGTCTTTTGGGAGTAGATTGAAGCTACCTTTTGACTTTCATACAAATTTGTTTAACTATTGGTTACCTTTGTCATTCATTACTTTTGAAGCCAACCTTTGGACATGTAGCTCGTATAGGTAAAATTACATCTTGAACTAACTTGCATCTAGCAAAGCCGACCTTTTCCCGGCTAATTCATGGTATTACTTACTGTCTCCCACCTCTCTGCTCAGTCTCCCACCTATCATTGCTCAGTCTCCCACCTGTCATTGCTCACCGTCTCCCACCTTTCACTGCTCAATCTCTCACCTATCCCTACTCACTGCCTACCACCCCTCCCCCTCCTCACTCTCTAGCATCACCTTTCTCCTTACTCTCACCATTCTTTTGGTTCAGCTGGTCCTTCTCTACTGTGCGCCCTCACCTACGACCCTCTCTACTGTGGACCATCCCTTCTGACGCTCTCTACTCCCCACCCTTCTCTCTCACCCCCGTACTGTCCACTCTCACCCTATCACTCACTGTCCCCTCTCACCCCCATACTGTCCACTCTCACCCTATCACTCACTGTACCCTCTCGCCCCCGTACTGTGCACTCTCACCCTATCACTGTCCCCTCTCACCCCCGTATTGTCCACTCTCACCCTATCACTCACTGCCCCCTCTCACCCCCGTACTGTCCACTCTCACCTTATCACTGTCCCCTCTCACCCCCATACTGTCCACTCTCACCCTATCACTCAATGTCCCCTATCCCCCCTGTACTGTCCACTCTCACCCTATCACTCACTGTCCCCTCTCACACCCCGTACTGTCCACTCTCACCCTATCACTCACTGTCCCCTCTCGCCCCCGTACTGTCCACGCTCACCCTATGACTGCCCCCTCTCACCCTCATACTGTGCACGTCTCACCCTATCACTCACTGTACCCTCTCGCCCCCGTACTGTGCACTCTCACCCTATCACTGTCCCCTCTCACCCCCGTATTGTCCACTCTCACCCTATCACTCACTGCCCCCTCTCACCCCCGTACTGTCCACTCTCACCTTATCACTGTCCCCTCTCACCCCCATACTGTCCACACTCACCCTATCACTGACCCCTCTCAACCCTGTACTGTCCACTCTCACCCTATCACTGTCCCCTCTCACTGTCCACTCTCACCCTATCACTGTCCCCTCTCACCCTCATACTGTCCACTCTCACCCTATCACTCACTGTCCCCTATCGCCCCTGTACTGTCCACTCTCACCCTGTCACTCACTGTCCCCTCTCACCCCCGTACCGTCCACTCTCACCCTATCACTCACTGTCCCCTCTCACCCCCGTACTGTCCACTCTCACCCTATCACTGTCCCCTCTCACCCTCATACTGTCCACTCTCACCCTATCACTGTCCCCTCTCACTGTCCACTCTCACCCTATCACTGTCCCCTCTCACCCCCGTACTGTCCACTCTCACCCTATCACTGACCCCTCTCAACCCTGTACTGTCCACTCTCACCCTATCACTGTCCCCTCTCACTGTCCACTCTCATCCTATCACTGTCCCATATCACCCCCATACTGTACGCTCCCACCGCCATACTGTCTCCTCTCACCCCCATACTGTCCCCTTTCACCCTATCACTGTCCACCCTCCCCTCTCACTGTCAACTCTCATCACTGTCCACTCTCACCCTATTACTGTCGACTTTCACCCTATCACTGCCCACTCTCACCCTATCACTGGCCCCTCTCACCTGATCACTGTCAACTTTCACACTATCACTGTCCCCTTTAACTCTATCACTGTCCACTCTTACCCTATCACTGTCAACTCTCAGCCTATCACTGTCCACTCTCACCATATCACTGTCCACTGCTACCCTATCACTGTCAACTATAACCCTATCACTGTCCACTCTCACTATGTCACTGTCCACTCTCACCCTATCTCTGTCCCCTCTCACCCTATCACTGTCCACTCTCATTCTATCACTGTCAACTCTCACTCTATCACTCTCAACTCTCATCCTATCACTGTCCACTCTCAATATGTCACTGTCCACTCTCACCCTATCACTGTCAACTATAACCCTATCAGTGTCCACTCTCACTATGTCACTGTCCACTCTCACCCTATCTCTGTCCCCTCTAATGCTATCACTGTCCACTCTCACCCTATCACTGTCCACTCTTACCCTATCACTGTCAACTCTTACCCTATCACTGTCCACTCACCATATCACTGTCCACTCTAACCCTAGCACTGTCAACTATCACCCTATCACTGTCCACTCTCACCCTATCTCTGTCCCCTCTCACCCTATCACTGTCCACTCTCACCCTATCACTGTCAACTCTCACCCTATCACTGTCAATTCTCAGCCTATCACTGTCCACTCTCACCCTATCACTGTCAACTATCACCCTATCACTGCCACTCTCACTATGTCACCGTCCCCTCTCACCCTATTACTGTCCCCTCCCACCCTATCACTGTCCCCTCTCACCCTATCAGTATCACTGTCCACTTTCACCCTTTCACTGTCCACTCTCACCCTATCACTGTCCACTTTTACCATATCACTGTCCCCTCTCACGCTATCACCATCCCCTCTCACCCTATCACTGTCCACTTTCACTATACCACTGTCCACCCTTCCCTCTCACCCTATCACTGTCCACCTCACTGCCCTCTCCCCCTGCCCCGCCCCCTGTGCGCCCCCACCCTTTGCGCTCAGCCCCTGAGAGCCTCGCACTCTTTGATCAGTTAGCCCCGCGTCCCGTGATGACGGCGGGCGGTGGCGCTACCCGCCGGTCACCTCAGACAAATGAGAGGTTGGCTCCTCCACGAGAGAGCTGTTTGTGCCAATTGGGTCGTTGGTCTCGCTGATACGCTCCGGCAATTTCGCCTGTTGTACCAAAAATCCAACTCCTAGATCTTGAAAAAAAAAAAAAAAAAAAAAAAGAAGAAGTTGAAAGTATTATTTTAATACAGCTTATCGAACTTGGATACTTTTGAATGAAATACAATTGGTTAGCGGTTAGCTTGTTACTTTTGTTTAGTTGTATATATATTTTTTCAATTGGGGTTAGTTAAAGTTCCATAATCCGGTGGATGTGAGTTTCTGCCATGTTTTAGGGCGTTTAAATATATATACATACAGTTAAACCTCTCTAAATCGACCGACCTTGGGACCGACTTTCAGTGGTCCATTCAGGGAGGTGGTCGGTTTAGAGAGTTAGAATATGGTTACAATGGTATTGTTGAAACCCAAATACATCGATCGACATAGGGGAGTGGTTGATCTTTTGAGGTGGTCGGTTAGATAGGTTGTACTGTATATGTCTATTTTTTAATTTATCCTTGTAATTTACTTTACTTTAGATTGAAGTAACTTTTATTTTAAGGAGACATTTGGAGTGAAAACATACTAAATTACTTTAGGCGTGCACACCAAAATGGTGGACATAGGCTTTGTTGACCTATTTTCAAGTGAAGCAGCATACATCCGGTGCACCAAACTGAAACTCATGTTTAATGAATTATCTAAGTTGGTTAACTTCATCGTAGTGGGTGTCCATCCATATCTGTAGCTTCAGGTGACACTGGTCGGCGAGCGAGTTAACTAGACGGGATGGCCGAATGAGTTGAGCGTCAGTCTCCCATTTTTATAGATCGTGGGATTCGGACCCATGGGTTGGAACCGCGATCAAGTCAAACCAATGACTTAAAAGTTTATACTTATCGCTTCCGAGCCAGATGCTCGTCATTATTAAAATAGGGCAAGGACTGGTTGGTTGGCTCAGTGTCAGGATAATGTGACTGAGTGGGATATCGGGTTATGATGCTGGCGGCCTGGTCACCCAGTGGGAAAACACTATAAAGTCACAATGAGTGTGCACTGTCACAAGTCGGTACCCATCCTGATATGACCTTAGATTATTGCCAGGATGTAAAACTCCCCAACAACCAACCAACCTGGTCGGTGAGCTGTTGGTTCAACCCGCCCCTGCGTCTTGAAAGGTTTTACCATTACAACCATAAATCGCCGATAGAGGGCGCCTCCTCATCAAATAGTTCAGAAAATGACAAGAATAAATCGTTGGCCTCAGCGTTTACCTTCAACCTGGCACTATCATTCAGCAGCCCACGCCTTACTGAAGCCCCACTCATCAAGTGATGGCCGGGCGCCTCGTTCTGAAGGGACGCGGGGTGTCATTGTGCATGCGTTACTTCAGGTTGGTTGGTGGAGTTTTATGTCCTGGCAATATCTAAGGTCATAGCAGGATGGGTACCGATTTGTGACAATGCGCACTCATGGCGAATTTATAGTCCCACCCCACTGGGAGACCAGGCAGCTGGCACGATGAACTGATATCTCACTCAGGTACATTATCCTGACACTGAGCTAATCAGTCATTGTGCTATCGTATTAATGCCGAGTGCCAGGCTAGGTAGCGACAAGTATCAATTTTATATGTCGTTGGTTTGACTCGACTCGGATTCAAACTCCCGACATTCTGTAAGTGAAGCCTGTGCTTTACCGATTCGGCCATGCGCAATTACGTCCACATTTACGTGTCTAAAATCCTGCCTTTCACTACTTATTTCAGCGTCCGGATAATTTGACTGAGTGTGATATTTAACGATGATCCTTTTTAATTCTTTTTTGAAAACCCTGATATATATGTATATGCATATATGTACTATACAATGTATTATGTGGATATAAATATGGCAGCCCCTTTAATGTTTCGCTGTCCATTTTTAACCACCATGATATTTGCTGCGGAGCATTCATTCTCTCCTGTCCGCCTCATACATATATATAGTCCATTACCCTCACATCCTCAGCTGAAATACCACATAGTGACATAGGCGTGGGAAGAAGGAAATGCTTTTTTATCCTATTTTTATGGGGGAAAAATTGCCAATCTGGTAATTGAAAACTCTTCAGACTTAGAATTAGGAATTTGATGAGATTGTGAGATGCGCTTTGCTAGTCGCTTTGCTAGTCGCTTTGCTAGTCTCTGTAGGAGTGGTGTGTGTTCTGTTGAGTGGAATTTTTGCTGAGCTCTCTGCTGTCAGTTACCAAGTGACAGTGCACTGAACTATACAAAACTGAGGGCTGAACAGCGACAACTCCTCACAACATTGCATACATCATTCCAGAAGCGTGTTCACAAGCAGCTAGCACATGTTAGCTTAACAAGGTAACAAATGGTCACAAATCAGGGTAAGTTGACCCATATTTATACTTTTTTAATCCTTTTTTGTTTAAAGACAATTTTGATACACAATTTTTTTGTAAATACTTTTTTTTGTCAAATCCAGAGTGGCAGCAATGATCATGGTGCATAGGTAGACTAGATCGTCTAACGGTTAAGACTCCCCCCCCCCCCACCCCACCCCTCTCCGGAGTTGCAGATATGTGGTATCGAGAACCAGCTCTAAGCAGAGTATCCCATTTGTTTACATTCTGACTATCACACAGCGCATATAAAGTGATGTGTTTCCATTATAGTAGTATACAGTAAAACCTCTCTAACCGACGACCTCCACACATCGACCACTCCCCTACATCGATCACTTTATCTAGGTCCCAAATGATCGCCCATCCAATAAATACCATTGCAATGATAGAAAAAAAACTCCATAAACCGGCCACCTCCCTAAATGGACCATTTAAAGTCGGTCCCAAGGTCGGTCGAATTAGAGAGGTTTTACTGTACACACACCATGCGCGGTGTGGAATAATGTATGGCCACAAATATGGAGTTTTGCACTGGGCGTAGGTTTACGAGCTGATACATTGGTGAAATAGACGCCAAGTTGCGAGACCATGTGTTCTATTATGCATTAGGCATGTGTCTTGTATGATTGTGTTTATGGCCCCACAACTCGGCTACATTTAATGAGGCCACCACTATCGTTGTGAGCTGTAAAGCAGTAGCTATTGCTTTCCGCGAGAGTTCTGCTAAAACCCCAGTCATACTACTGCTTGCGACCGCTTTGGACCAAAGAACCCACCTCCTTGCGACCTCCATGTGACGTCGTTGTGACCGAAGCAATGGTCACCGACCTGTGGTTGACCATTTTGGTCGTAAGGAGGTTTTTAGTGCAGTCGCTGCAACCTCCTTGCGACCAAAATGCTCGCAAGGAGGTTGGTGACCACTGAGGCCCACTTTGCGAGCACTTGCAACCATTTTGTGACCACTTCAAAACCGTTTGCGACCAAGCCATTTTTTGTGGTCGCAATCTGCTCGCAAATATTAGTGTGACTGGGGTATAAAGTGCTTAGTTTTCCCTAGAGGAATGGTCTTACCATTTTGGAAAGTTTGCAAAAGTGCTGTGTCAGCATTTTACTGTTTTATTATTCTGTCGATATCGTGGTCCACCTTCCACTTTGAAGTGCGCATTCGATTAAATCTGGATAATCTGACTAAAGCATCAAATTTACTAAACCGAAGTGCCTCAGTAGATGGTGTTAATCATATATTGGTTATATATTTCTCTGAAACAAGTGTCTGTTGACACATTTCACATTTTAATATTTCGAACAAGAATTAATAATAGTGATGTGGATATCAGCCTTAAAGTGCCTGATTGTTCTGTGTGGAATTGTATGTTTCTTAGCTCAAAATGTTTAACTATGGCTAGTTTTGTCTTAGTTATATTCATCAGATCATTATATGGCATGTGTGCATACATGTTTATGCCAAATTGTTATGTATTTCTATTAATTTTGAATAAAATGGAAGTTTTGCCCTACGCATATCGGCAAACTCAATGGCTTTACGCCTTTGCTTTGCTGCCAGCGCCGTTTTCAGCGCATGCGCACTCGGAACGATGATCTCGTCTATACCTAAAGGCGGCAACATGAATAGATTGACAGGTGGGTGTCTTCTGTTTGTGTTCGTGAACAGGCCGTGCTGTATGATGATCACAAGTCGAAGCTGGACGCGCTCTACATCCGGTCAGACCAGGTGAGTTGGTTGGTTCTTGGAGTTTTACGTCCTGACAACATCTAAGGTCACATGCCCAGTTGTCACTGGTGGTGCTAAAGGTTTGTTTATAGTTCCAACAAATACATTATGGGTCATTCTCAGAAACTGTGTACCAATTTTGTGACATGGAAACGAAAAGGGAAAACATTCCAAATAATGGCAGAAAACATTAAAAATAATAGTTGAATCAATATAGATATCTTGAGGTTTAAATGTTGTGCATGTGTCAGACTTGAAATCTTTTATTTTCACTTTTTGATTTTGATCTTATACAAACTGAGAAAGGTGTTGAAATTAACCGTGTAACATCCATCCATAGCATCATTTTAACACGCATCCATAACATCATTTTAACACGCATCCATAACATCATTTTAACACACACAATACATTCAAGCAAGATTTGATTGATTTCACTTAAGACAAGAGAATTGTTTCTTACAAGAAAAGAATTTGGAAAAATTGTTTGTGTAGATAGATGTATGGTGTCGATATGCAAATTTTCTTATTTTTACAGCACAAAATCATATAAGCATATTTTGGATACATTTTGTGGGATAGATTAAATAAATACATGTGGTATTGCTAACATAATTAAAATACAGAGTCAACAATAATTATTTGACTTAGTACCCCCCAAAAAGAATGCAAAATCATTAACAATGTAACATGGAAACGAAAAATGTGGTACACAGTTTCTGAGAATGATCCATATACTGTTTATCTCCCATTTGTACATTGAGATGACATTTAGTAGATTTCAGTAATGTTATAAGGAATATGAATAACACTTTCATTTCCCGGTTTATGGTAACATTCATATAAAGAGGGTTGTGTTCCCGTGGTGGTCAACTAATGCATCCGCACAGATGACTTAGTAAGTGGGTACGGTTGTCTCAGCATGTCAGCATGCAGGCTTTGTTCTGCACGCCGGGCTGTCCAAACAAAGAACTGCTACCTGGCTGCAAGATATAAGAAGCAGCATTTCTACTGACCATTAATCGCCTTTAATTAAAATAGACGAAAATTCTTCAATCAGAACCGTATTACTTTCCTTTGATTTGACCGGAATTTGAAATCCTGACCTTCCGCATGGGAAGCCTGCGCTCTACCGATTAGGCCACCGCGTCCAGTCGTCGGCGTTCTCACTGTACCCCACATTTAAAGTGAGCGGCGGGGGGGGGGGGGGGGGGGAGGTTAACATAACCACTGCAAAGCTATGTATTCACAAGATCTTTTTAAAAAAACGAAAATTGGTTTTATTTAATGACGCCTCTAACGCACATTGGTTTTCATCATTGGCTATTGGACGTCAAACATATGGTCATTCTGACATATTTCTTTGGAGTAAACCTGCTGCCACCACATAGGCTACTCTTTCCGATAAGCAGGAAGGGGTCTTTCATATGCACTTTCCCACAGACAGGACAACACATACCACAACCTTTGATGAACCAGTTGTGGACGACTGGTTGGAATGGAACATAGCCCAAACTGCAAATGTGTCCACTGAGCAGGATCGATCAAATGATCCACACCTTCACAGGTGGACACTCTACCGCCTGAGCTACGTCCCGCTCCCTCACAAGATATCAGTCAGAATGTGCAGAATTAGAAACTAGATGTTCTCTGGGTGTTATGTAAAGACGAATGTAGACTGGGAATCTGTGTGCGGATATAATTGAAGGTTTTAAGGCAAGATTCCATATACACGGCATGCGAATGCAGCATGCGGCATAGCTATCGATGCGATTTTCGATCATTCTTTCTAGAAATTTGTGAAGGAAATTAAAAGTTCTGGTTGTTTCCTATGGCAAATGGGGCAGCATTCACATTCACATTCACGTTAACATTCGCACCGATCGGTCCTCGTAGCGATCCACTTGTCGCATTCGCATTCGCATTCGCAATCAGGCATATGGAAGCACTACTGTATGTTTGCATGCTTTTCCATTTTTTGCCGCATTCGTATTCGCATACCGCATACCACTTATATGGAACCTTAGCTTTAATTAAAGCCGCATAGTCCGATGAAAGCATCTGATTATGCAACTTTAACTGAGAGTATTAGCTGAGCTCTACATCTTGGAGGCAAAAAAAAAACAGAGAAAAAAAGAAGTAAAAAAAAAGAAGAAAGAAGGCCAATCAAAACCCGCTGTGCCCGGGTCCCACCGCGTCCACAATGACTGGCGCGACAATTTGATTGGACAGAATTACTACTGCGCATGCGCATTAACTACCCGCGCAACGTGCAGACGCATGGCTGGTGCACGCGATGGGGCTCAATTACTAACAGGTTTTGGATAATGTTCAACATTTTAATCAACCATGTACTGTAAATAGGAATAAATAAATCACACGTGTGTTTCTCCAGTTACGCTTAGATCTAAATAGGCTTATGCAATTGTAAGTGGATATATATATGTATGTCGTGGGGTGATGAAAAGGGGAAATATTGCGCATAGAGCAGGACTCGAACTCACATCTCTTTGCATTCCGGGCCAGTGTGCTAACCATTACACCACCTAGGCTCCCTGATATCAACACACTATCCACGCCTACCTGTCTATGTGGTTACTTGCCTGAGAGGTCAGTGCAGACTACTGCACTCGTCCCCCTGGAATTGTAAGTCTTTTAATGCTTACAATTACATATACACAGGCAATGCAACGCACTTGCATACACAGGGTAGGTTCAACAACTATACAGCGCGTAGCTTGTACAGGATCCTGGTCACGGCAACCAGTGTCATGGGGTGATGAAAATGGGAAATATTGCACCTAGAGTGGGACTCGAACCCACATCTCTTTGCATTCCGGGCCAGTTACACCACCTAGGCTCCCTGATATCAACACACTATCCACGCCTACCTGTCTATGCGGCTCCTTGCTTGAGAGGTCAGTGCAGACCACTACATATATGTTGTGACTAAATATGTTGGTTTTTAAACGTTAATATTATTGTTATTATTATCAAATATTTGGTCCGACGAATTCCTGAACACAGTAGTTGTCAAAGTTAATTTATATATAAAACCCCCACAAAAGCCCCCCCCCCACCACCCCACAAAACCCCATTCGTTGATTAAGCACCGGAAATTTCAATCACAGCCAATTAGTCTTCCTCACTTCACTGCGGGATGGCCGAATGAGTTAGAGCGTCCGTCTCCTGTGTTGGTAGACCATGGGATCGTGCGTTCGAACCCTGGTCGAGTCAAACCAATGACTTAGAAATTTATTCTTGTCGCTTCCTAGCCTGGCGCTCGGCATTATTAGGATAGGGCAAGGACTTGTTGGCTCAGTGTCAGGATAATGTGACTGAGTGGGATATCAGGTCATGGTGCTGGCGGCCTGGTCTCCCAGTTGGACAGCACTATAAAGTCGCCATGAGTGCGCACTGTCACAAGTCGGTACCCATCCTGATATGACCTTAGATGTTGCTAGGACGTAAAACAACAACAAACAAACAAAACCTCACTTGTTTGCCCTACCCTAAACAGGGATGAAAGATATCCGCAGTTTAGCGGATTTCCGCCATTTTTTTAATATTTACCAATTAACGTTATATATAACGTTATATATACAAAATGTTAACAAATGGGATGTATATGACAACAGTTTGGTAGTTCGAATTCCGTTATTATATCTCCTTAGCTGTTGCTGGAACATAAGCCCAAACAAAAACGAATTAGGTATGGGCGATAATACAAGTAGCAACAAGGCTTGTTGGAACCTAACTTCCGGAATTTTTCCTGGATTCCCTGACAGCGCTAAATCTATGCCAGAAGATCCACATTATCGCGGAAATTGGCTTGATTTCCGCGGTTTTTTGCTGCACATCACTTTCATACCTGTCATAAGAATGCCGAACGCCAGACTAGGTCGCAGCAAGTATCAATGTTTAAGTCATTGGTTTGACAACTGAAAACCAAGGAACCAATATCTGGAACTCAATACCAGTAGAGATTAGAAACCTTCAAACTTTGAAAAACTTCTGTAAAAAAACTAAAGATAAGCTATCTCAATGCATACTAAATCGATTACCAGTAAAGAATATATATAATACCCCTATTAACATACATGCAAAATAACTACTGATACTGCATGTACATGAATCCATGACACAATATCCATATAATATTCCTATCATTACTTTGTTTTTTACTAACTCTGAAGAGACGCATCAGTATCTCATCATAATCATTAGTTAAAAATGTAGCTTAAGTTTAATAATTTGTTATTGTCATCACTTGTTCATTCACATCATGGAGACCAGCTAGATAAGCATCGCTTTTCTGGGATCCTTTCTGTCTGTAAGGAATTTGTATGCATTTATTGTATCACCTCAATTTATTGTAAACATACCTTGCAGAGAGTTAAAATAAAAGAATTGATTGATTGACTCGGCCGGGGTTAGAACCCAAGGGGTTGCAAACCGATGCCCTACTGCACGGGAACTGGGCGTTCAACTTATTCAGTCATCCCAGTCTCTGCACATGCGTCTGTGTGGCCTTAATATATGTGGTTATACTTAGAGTGTGGATCTCACAATACTGACCTGTCATCAAGATTTGCATCTTTACACACAATAGACCTATTTCATATGACGTCAGCATAGATATTTAGGTCAGTGCGCGTGCAGCTTGGCTGCAGGACGACACACGGTCACACTGCAAACTCAATGGCTATGAGCAATCTTCATAGAGAAAAGGTGACATATTTCTAAAGCCACACCACCTAGAAGCAACCCGCTTGGCACAAATACAGAAAACATATTCAACGAAAGGACTATATTAAATTCATAAGATTAAGGTTTTGTATTTCTATTAATTTTGAATAAAATCGGTGTGTTGCACTGCGTGTATCGGCAAACTAAATGGATTGTCAATGGCCGTGAGCAATCTTCATAGAGTAAATGTGAAATATCTCTTAACAGTGCTTAAAGCACACCATCTAGAAACAAACCGCTTGGCACATATACAGAAACATATTCAATGAAAGGATTATATTAAATTCATAAGGTTAGGGTTCTGTATTTCTATTAATTTTGAATAAAATCGATGTGTTGCACTGCGAGTATCGGCAAACTCAATGCATTGTCAATGGCCGTGAGCAATCTTCATACAGAAAAAGTGAAATATCTCTGAAACTACACCACCTAGAAAAAGGCCGCTTGGCACACATACATAAAACATATTCAACGAAAAGATTATATTAAAATTATATGGTTAGGGTTCTGCATTTCTATTAATTTTGAATAAAATCGACGCGTTGCACTGCGCGTATCGGTAAACTCAATGCATTGTCAATGGCCGTGAGCAATCTTCACACAGAAAAAATGTAATATCTCTCAAAGTACACTACCTGGAAACAAACCGCTAGGCACACATACAGAAAACCTATTCCATGAAAAGATTATGTTAAATTTATACGGTTAGGGTTCTGCATTTCTATTAATTTTGAATAAAATCTACGCGTTGCACTGCGCGTATCGGTAAACTCAATGCATTGTCAATGGCCGTGAGCAATCTTCATACAGAAAAAGTGAAATATCTCTCAAACTACACCAGCTAGAAACAAACCGATTGGCACACATACAGAAAACATGTTCAAGGAAAATATTATATTAAATTTATAAGGTTTGGGTTCTGCATTTCTATTAATTTTGAATATAATCGACGTGTTGCACTGCACGTATCTGCAAACTCAATG
Organism: Branchipolynoe longqiensis; assembly: GCA_030323885.1. Classification (NCBI taxonomy): domain Eukaryota; kingdom Metazoa; phylum Annelida; class Polychaeta; order Phyllodocida; family Polynoidae; genus Branchipolynoe; species Branchipolynoe longqiensis. The sequence continues at coordinate 54,315,310 of CM059192.1, forward strand.
GCAGTGTCCCTTCGTTCTGCAGCCAAGGTGCGCGCGCATACACAATGTTTATAAACATTGAAAGGGGTCTGTAGCCACCAACTCACCAGACTACTACTAGTAGCCGTAGTATTTAAGGCCATGTGACACTATGACGTACGGCGTCAGCGCGTGCTCAACGTTTAAAAATTGGTCATTCTGGCATATTTCTTTGGAGGAAACCCGCTGCCGCCACATAGGCTACACTTTCCGATAAACACCAAGGGGTCTTTTATATGCACTTTCCCACAGACAGGACAGCCCATACCACAGCCTTTGATGAACCAGTTGTGGATCACTGGTTCAGTCAGTCTAATAATCTCAGCTTGATTTCTGCGTTTTTTGTTGGAGACCACTTTCATCCCTGAACTGTATGTGATAGTATGTATACTAGAATATGTAGTAGAATCTATAGTACTACAAAAAACACCAGGCACGGTGGCTGAATCAGTAGAGCGCGAGCCTCGCATGCGGGATATTGGGAGTTCGATTCCCGGGCGAGTCAAAGAAATGACTTATAAAATTGATACTTGTCGCCTGGTGCTCTGCATTAATAGGATAGGGCAAGGACTGGTTACCTCAGTGTCAGGATAATGTGACTGAGTGGGATATCGGGTCATGTTGGTGGTGGCCTGATTCCCCAATGGGGCAGCACTATAAAGTCGCCATGAGTGCGCACTGTCACAAGTCGGTACCCGTCTTGATACAACCTTAAATGTTGCCATGATGTAAAACTCCAACAACCAGCCAAACAACCGCCTGTCCTGATATGACCATAGATATTAGGATAGGACAAGGACTGGTTGGCTCAGTGTCAGGATAATGTGACTGAGTGGGATATCAGGACGGGTACCGACTTGTGACAGTGCGCACTCATGGCGACTTTATAGTGCTGCCCCACTGGAAGACCAGGGCGCTAGCACCATAACGTCGCCATGAGTGCGCACTGTCACAAGTCGGTACCCGTCCTGATATGACCTTAGATGTTGCTAGGACGTAAAACAAAAACCAAACAAACAAACAAAATATTGCCAGGACGTAAAACAAAAACAAAAAAAAACTATTAAAAAAAACAAAAAACAACCGACTACATTATGTAGTTGAATCTTTTCTTTTTTTTTAATTTCTTTTATAGATTTTCTTTTCTTCAAGTATTTATTCATCGAAAATATCTCTTGTCAGCGCCAGAGCACTGGTCTTCCGGCAGTACGGTACAACTCCCTAACACATCAATGATACTACCATCAGTTTTTTTATTGACGAGGTATTTACTCTGCCCATAACGTATAAGCTCCTGTCAGGGTGCTTGTTTTCAACGCTGGACAGCTGTGGTGCTGTTTTGATCTGTTCCTTTGCCCAGGAGTGTTTACCTGTGTCTGCTCGGGTCAGCCTTCTGCAATTTTGGTTGTTAGTAATAGCCTATGTTAGTTTTTTTGTAATTTTCCAGTTTTTTTTGTCTAGTCTGAGTAATGATACCTTAGCCTACTATGTACATCTACTTGGGTGACATGCAGGCTTGTGGGAGAGGATCCCGTTCCATTCAGATTTTTGTTATTTGTTACAGCATCCTTTCACCTAAACCCTGTCCTTAGATAGTGCACTCGTGTGCTAGAACACACTCGGACCCTTTAGGACTGCGGCCAGGCGGGATGGCTGTGTTGCTTCCCTAGCCATTTTGTATTTCAGGGTGGATCAGTTGCATGACCGTGGCCTGTCCACTTCTGTGTTGGTTTGTGCCATTACACATACCCAGGTGGACTGCGCCATGTGGTGATAGTTTTCCTGATTTCCTTAATACTTAGGAGAGCTAATGTCCCTATTTTTTCTGTTTAGTGCCTACCACTTTTCCTGGCCTGTCTTTTGCTTTCTGTGCCAGTACACAGCAAGCATTCACGGTGCTCAGGGGCAGGTGCGGTTTTGTTGTGTTAGTAAGTAATTGTTTTCTTTAGGAATTTTTTGTAGTGGTCAGGGTTACGGATCGCCCGCAATTTTACATTTTGTTTATTCCAGGCATGTGCTGCCATGGTTAGTACACTTCTCTCATGTATTTTCATGTTGTTTCTTTCCGTTAGGAGTATTGGGGCCGCCATGTGTCTAGTGTCCCTGCGGGGGGCTACTGTGTAATCCGGTTTCGTGGTGTAGTGGTGTGCTAGTATTTTCAGGTGCGTTTCTCTTCTGCTTGTTAATAGTGTTGTTTTGCATTTTTTGTGTAGTTCTATCGCGGGATATCTTTTGTGTACTTGGAGGCATATTTTAAGGGCTTTATTTTGCATCACTTTTAGTTTGTTGAGTAGTTTGGTACTTCCCCCCCATGTATACTACATCACCGTAGTCGAAGTAGGGAAGGATCATTCCTTTATATATTTTGATTGCCATGCTTTCAGTCATGTAGTACCTTAGTTTTGCCAGTAGCCATATTTTATGGTTTGCTTTTTTGATAGTGTTTGTTATGCAAAGGTCATAGTTTAAGTGCCTGTCCAGGTCCACTCCCAGATACCGGTAGTTGTCTACCTGTTCTAACTCGTTGTTTCCCAGGAGACATTTTATTTTGTTGTTACCGGTTAGTCTGGTACCGAATAGCACCGTCTTCGATTTATTGCTATTTATAGTTATCTTATTTAGATGGCACCATTCAGTTAGTTTCATTAGTGTTTGATTTAGTTTTGTTTCGATCTCTTCAGATGTTTTGCCTGCAGTATAAACCACAGTATCATCTGCATATAGTTGGATGTTTTCAGTGTCTAGCCAGTTGTTTAGATCATTTATATATATGAGGAAGAGGAGTGGTCCCAGGACTGACCCTTGTGGTATGCCACAGTTTATTTTTTCCTCACTTGATATAGTTGTAATAGTGACTGCATGTAGAGTATGTAATACTACATATTCCATAATAAATAATAAGTACATAATGCATTCTGAGATATATTATTAGTATTATTATTATAATTATTCACATCTATTCAGCTATTTAGCGTATAAGTCCTATTTAACCTCGACGGTTAGGCGACTAATCTTTCATCCAGCGACCAACATTAACTTTTTAAGATATATTATTTAATGCTATCTTGCCAGTCACATGACTCGCTGAGGAATATGACTATAAGAACAGCAGAGAAAATAAGTAACTGTACTTATGAAGCAGGCCGCTCTCCTAAATCATAGCGTTATCGCATTGTTCTGCCCAACACTCGTACCAGGTTTGTGATTTATTAGTAACGTTGGTCTCAGAGGCAAATCAGAGGTGACGAGGCGGCGGCACTCGTTACTAGGGATTCACCGACCATTTTCTGCCTAAATAAATTTGAACTGGCTAGGTGTCCCCGGTTGGTTGGGTGGTTAGTTTTTGGAGTTTTACGTCCTAGCAACATTTAAACTCATAATTTCATATCAGGACAGGTACCGACTTGTGACAGTGCGCACTCATGGTGACTTCATAGTACTGCACCACTGGGAAATCAGGCCGCCGGCACCATGACCCAATATTCCACTCAGTCACATTATCCTGACACTGAGCTAACCAGTCCTTGCCCCATCATATTAATGCCAAGCACCAGGCTAGGAAGCGACAAGTATCAATTTTAAATTCATTGGTTTGACTCGACCGGGAACCAAACTCCTGCCTTCCGCTCGCGAGGCCTGCGCTCTGCCGATTCGGCCACCGCGCCTGGTGAGTGTGTGTAGCCGTAGGTGTGTTGAGTGTGTGTAGCTGTGGGTGTGTTGAGTGTGTAGCTGTGAGTGTGTTGAGTGTGTGTATCTGTGGGTGTGTTGAGTGTGTAGCTGTGAGTGTGTTGAGTGTCTGTAGCTGTGAGTGTGTTGAGTGTGTGTATCTGTGGGTATGTTGAGTGTGTGTAGCTGTGGGTGTGTTGAGTGTGTGTAGCTGTGGGGATGTTGAGTGTGTAGCTGTGAGTGTGTTGAGTGTGTGTAGCTGTGGGTGTGTTGAGTGTGTGTAGCTGTGGGTGTGTTGAGTGTGTGTAGTTGTGGGTGTGTTGAGTGTGTGTAGTTGTGGGTGTGTTGAGTGTGTATGGCTGTGAGTGTGTAGCTGTGAGTGTTGAGTGTGTGTAGCTGTGGGTGTATTGAGTGTAGCTGTGGGTGTGTTGAGTGTGTGTAGCTGTGAGTGTGTTGAGTGTGTGTATCTGTGGGTATGTTGAGTGTGTAGCTGTGAGTGTGTTGAGTGTGTGTAGCTGTGAGTGTGTTGAGTGTGTGTATCTGTGGGTATGTTGAGTGTGTGTAGCTGTGGGTGTGTTGAGTGTGTGTAGCTGTGAGTGTGTTGAGTGTGTGTAGCTGTGGGTGTGTTGAGTGTGTGTAGTTGTGGGTGTGTTGAGTGTGTATGGCTGTGAGTGTGTGTAGCTGTGAGTGTGTTGAGTGTGTGTAGCTGTGGGTGTGTTGAGTGTGTAGCTGTGGGTGTGTTCAGTGTGTGTAGCTGTGGGTGTGTTGAGTGTGTGTAGCTGTGAGTATGTTGAGTGTAGCTGTGAGTGTGTTGAGTGTGTGTAGCTGTGGGGCTGTTGAGTGTGTAGCTGTGGGTGTGTTGAGTGTGTGTAGCTGTGGGTGTGTTGAGTGTGTAGCTGTGAGTGTGTTGAGTGTGTGTAGCTGTGAGTGTGTTGAGTATGTGTAGCTGTGGGTGTGTTGAGTGTGTGTAGTTGTGAGTTTGTGTAGCTGTGAGTGTGTGTAGCTGTGAGTGTGTTGAGTGCATAGCTGTGAGTGTGTTGAGTGTGTGTAGCTGTGAGCGTGTTGAGTGTGTGTAGCTGTGAGTGTGTTGAGTGTGTGTAGCTGTGAGTGTGTTGAGTGTGTGTAGCTGTGAGTGTGTACCTGTAAGTATGTGTACCTGTGAGTGTGTGGACTGTGACCCCCCAGTGACAGCTCTTTATCCACATGTAACAAACACCCTGTAATAATCCCGTCTCGCTCCCCACGTCCACCCACTCTCCTTAATAACCCCACCCCCCCCACCCACCCCCAACTCCTTCACACCGGGCTGTTGCACTACAAAATCACCTCCAGCAAAACACGCTCAATAAATGTCGATGTCAAAACACATTACCAAAACACACTGCCACATAATCAGCACGAGAACCCTTTCTTAACTATATATTATATATGATATATAGGATATGTATGATATGTATGATGTATATGATGTATATGATACATATGATATATATTATAGAATGTATAATTTATTATGCGTATATAAAAGGGGCGGAGCTTTAGCCTAATAATTATGATTATTATTATTATTATTCTTTGCTCGATTATTATTAGTCCAATCGCTGACTTGCCCGTATTTGCCCCAGTCTTGCCTATGCCAGCGCCACCACCGGTCAGTCTCTGCCCCGCTTTCAAACTTTTACCGGGAAGCCTGTATTATGCTTAGCCATGACGCAAATAAAGTGTCCTACCCATCACCTCCTTGTCTCTCTCCTTTTCTCGTAGCCCAACTTTATATATTGATATATATGATATATACGATATTATATATATTATATATGTGCTCTATAATCTATTGTGGGAATATAAACAAGGACACCAATTGTCTTCAGTTTGCTCTATTATTATATACCACATATCTAGGCTCTACTGCATGCTGCATTTAGTTCCAGATTCGACCACACTGGAGCCACTAGTCATAAGCTTTGACACTTGTATGCCAGCGGTGCCTGGTCGTTATCGCCTTCAGACCAACTCGAAACGTCAATTTTAAATATTATATATATATTATATTTAAATAAATCCTCCGCTGTGACTGATATATATAGTAATTGAGGCCCAGTTAGGGCAGAAGGCTGTAGCGGCCGATCCAGTGGGCGCGCGCCGGTGCACCCCCTCTTCCGTCTCGCTGACGAGTCCGTCGCCTCGTCGTTACCAAACGCTTCTCGCAGCGGTGAAGCTCGGTCCATCGCCTACGTCTCGCGTCTCGCGTTCGCCCGCTCCCTCTCGGCAATGGCGCGCTCGCGTTCGTCCATCTCGCCGTCGCTCGGTTCATCTCGGCACTCCGTCGTGGGTGCCGTCGCATTGTCCTTCGTGAATTCACTGCCGTCGTCCGACATGACGCCCACTTTTTGACACGACTTTGCAGCCCTCCTTGTTTGCGTCGCTACTACCGCGCAGTTATCATTCACTGGCCCTGGGTGTTGGGTACCACAAGGCCCACAGTACATGCCAAGGGCTGCCAAATGTAGACAGCCGCCGGCGATGTAGACGGTCGCTGTCAATGTAGACAGCCAAACAAAAAATAAAAAGGGCATTTTCCAACCTTGGGAAAATAACTCTCATCATATTGCAAAAGACTCTTGCCGCCCTTCTAGTTGTACTTCCATCAGGCAATAACTATCTTTCCATGTTTTCATTCTCAGAAGCTACCAGTCTAGTAATAACCTATTTGCATGAGTAATGTCAATGACCTATTTGCATGTGTAATGAAATTACCTATTTGCATGCGAAATGTAATGTCTTTTTTCTCGGTATGGGCTTTAATTAAGACTGAGAAACAGCATTTCCGACAAAGTTTGTTTGTTTGTTGTTTTACGTCGTAGCAATATTTAAGGTCATATCAGGAGGGGTACCGACTTGTGACAGTGGGTACTCATGGTGACTTTATAGTGCTGCCCCACTGGGAGACCAGGCCACCAGAACCATGACTTGATATCCCACTCAGTCACATTATCCTGACACTGAGCGAACCAGTCCTTGCCCTATCCTAGTAATGCCGAGTGCCATGCTAGGAAGTGACAAGTATCAATTTTTAAGTCATTGGTTTGACTCCACCAGGGTTCAAACCCACAAACTCATGGGATTGGATCCCCCAATCTCCCAAAACAGGGACGGACGCTCAACTCATTCGGCCATCCCGTCTGGTCTTCTGACAAAGAAAAGGTGCAGTATCATGATGGTTGTTCTATATAATGGGTCATTCTCTAAAACTGGGCACAAAAGTGTGACATGGAAACCAAAAGTGAAAACCTTATAAATAATAGCAAAAATCCTTCCAAATAATAGCCTAATCCAATGTCCTATGAAGGTTTACATGTGCATATGTCAGAGTTGAAACAAATTAGTTTCACTTTTTGAATTAGATCTTATACAAATTGAGCAATACATTAATATCACTCGTGTAACATGAAAATCAAAGACACATCCAGAACTTCATTTTAACATATACAACATAATCAAACAAGATTGTATTGATAACTGTTAAGCAGACAAAGTTATGACTTACAAGAAACAAGTTGAAAAATAAATTGAAAAAAGGTTTGGCTATATGTATGGTGTCAATGTGTAAATTTTCACATTTTCACCCTGGCGCAAAATCATACAATTATCATTTTGAAATATTTTGTGGGATAAATTCAATACATGTAGAACTGCTAACATACCTAATACACAGAGGATACACTAATTAATTGACTTGCTATCAATAAAACAAAGACTTAATTATCAGCATCGTAACATGGAGACCAAATATATGGTGCCCAGTTTTGGAGAATGACCCTCTATACATTTAGCAACAAATCCATACACTTAAAAGTTGCATAAACGTCTTAGGCACAAATGGAAATTTAGAATCCTAATGCGCTAATCGGAATCAAAGCTTATCACGATATAACTATAGTGGGATACGTTTGCTATGTATATATATAAACATAATATATATATATTATAGTCATATATATATATATATTATAGTCATGAAAATGGGAAATATTGCGCCTAGAGCGGGACTCGAACCCACATCTCTTTGCATTCCGGGCCAGTGTGCTAACCATTACACCACCTAGGCGTTTTCCAATATTATACTTGGTCAGTGTGTACAGTGTCAGATATACAAAATTCATGCAAGTGGCCACGTGGCCTAATGGATAAGGCATCTGACTTCGAATCAGAAGATTGTGAGTTAGAGTCTCGTCGTGGTCAACTAACCTTTTCGAGCATCAGGATTCTGTTTGATCCACAAAACATGCTTTCGGAATCTCCACAATTCCACAGACCTGTGAAAAAAATTCACAAGCTGTATGACCCTGACGTGATTTGAACACGCAACCTTCTGATCTGGAGTCAGACGCGCTACCGTTGCGCCACAGAGTCTACTAATGACCACAGGAATTTTGCTTACAAGAAACAGGAACTAGAATCCTACCCATCATCTAACCCAGTCCTAGGTTGAGAATCAAATGGCATCGTCTGAATCTTTCCGAAGAACAAGTGCGAAACATGAAATCCTTTTAGCAACCTTCACTATCATTAGCAAATACCTTTTCACTTGATTTGCAAGCTGAAGCTCGATTCTGTTGGCAGTGATTTAAGTATAATGATTTATGAAGTTTTCCAATACTATACTTGGTCAGTGTGTACCATGGCAGATATATGAAATTCATGCACGTGGCTACGTGGCCTAATGGATAAGGCGTCTGACTTCGAATCAGAAGATTGTGAGTTTGAGTCTCATTGTGGTTAACTAACCTTTTCGAGCATCAGGATTCTGTGTGATCCACAAAACATGCTTTCGGAATCTCCACAATTCCGCAGACCTGTGCAAAAATTAATACACTGTATGCCCCCGAAGTGATTTGAACACGCAACCTTCAGGGGCCATATCCATGGGCCGCTGCTACGCGTAGCCGGAGCTACACACTATATCACGGATAGCTATCCGTGGCTAGGATGGGGTGTGTGAAGTAGGTCAAACAGTATGCTCGGGTCCTCTAACCGGGGCGGATAGCTAACCGTGAAGATATTTATAGATTCGGGAATTCCCTAGATTTGACAATATGAATAAGGCCGCCAATTCGGCGGCGGCGTTAATATCGGTTCGAATTTAGGGTTAAATTGATGAGATTTCACTTATTGCGTATGTAATTCTGTGAAATATGACAGCATTGAATAGATTTGGGCATAATATATTGCCGCCGATTCGGCGGCGACGGCGGCGGCCATTTTTATTTGACGTTGGACAGTATGGATATCGACGTCGTTGCGGCGGCGGCGGTTTGTTTACTTTACATTCGTCGATTCGAAAATATTAATATCGCCGCTGCTGCGGCGGCGGCGTTAATATCGCTTCGCATTTAGGGTTAAATTGATAAAATTTCACTTTTTGCGTGTGTAATTCTGTTAAATATGACAGCATTGAATAGATTGAGAGCCTCACACAGCACACTAACCGGGGCGGCTAGCAGTTAAACCTGACTTGTAGTAAGGGTAACTTAGCCTAGGCTACGGTCGGCGGTTAGAGCTGGCACCGGCTCATGCATGCGGATTTTCTACTCTTAGCCGTGTGGGGCTAAATTAGCCGCGGTTAGGGCCTTAGCTCCGGCCCATGCATACAGGCCCAGGGGCCGTATTCATGAGCTCAGGGTAGGGCTCTAACCGTAGGGTAGGGTATCACCCCCGGCTAACGGTGGCAAATCCGTATTCATGAGCTTGGGGTAGCACTACCCTGGGGCTCTAACCGGGGGGTACCCTACCCCTATTTCGAAGCAGGGGTAAGCCACTACCCCGAGGGGTAGTGAGCCTGTGTGGGTCTGAATCTATTCAATGTGATCATATTTGATAGATTTAAATACGCAATAAGTGAAATTTATTCAAATTAACCCTAAATCCGAAGCGAAATTAATACTGACGCCGTAACGGCGGCGATATTAATATTTTCGAATCGACGAATGTAAAGTACACAAATCGGCGCAAAAATGGCCGCCGCCGTCGCCGGCGAATCGGCGGCAATTTCTTACGCCCAAATCTATTAAATGCTGTCATATTTAACAGAATCACATACACAATGAGTGAAATCTTATCAATTTAACGCTAAATCCGAAGCGAAATTCACGCTGCTGGCGCAAAGGCAGCGATATTAATATTTTCGAATCGACGAATGTAAAGTAAACAAGTCGCCGCCGTCGCCGCCGAATCGGCGTGAATTTCTTACGCCCAAATCTATTAAATGCTGTCATATTTAACAGAATTACATACGCAATAAGTAAAATCTTATCAATTTAACCCTAAATCCGAAGTGAAATTAACGCTGAGGCCGTAACGGCGGCGATATTAATATTTTCGATTCGACACATGTAAACAAAGCGAATGGGTAGCTATCCCGACTGGCTAGAACATTGGTGAATACCGATTGACCTACTTAAGCGCTGCGGTTAAACCGCGGGATAGCTACCCAACGGCTAAGCCTAACCTCCGGCTACCCGTACCCCGAGCTCATGAATACGGGCCCTGGGGCCATATTCATGTGGAGGTGCCAAGGCCTTAACCGCGGCTATGGTAGCCCCACACGGCTAACGGTGGAAAATCCGTAATTATGTGTCCGTGCCAATGCTAACCGCCGACCATAGCCTAGGCTAAGCTACCCTGATTTCAAGTCAGGTTTAACTGCTAGCCGTGCCGGTTAGTGTGCGTGTGAGGCTCTCAATCTATGAAATGCTATCATATTTAACAGAATTACATACACCATAAGTGAAATTTGATCTCTGTATGTGTCTCTCTCTGTGTCTCTGTCTATGTCTGTGTCTGTGTCTGTGTCTCTCTCTGTGTCTGTGTCTGTGTCTCTGTATGTGTCTTTGTATGTGTCTCTGTCTGTGTCTCTGTGTATGTGTCTGTGCCTCTGTCTGTGTCTCTGTCTGTGTCTCTCTCTGTGTCTCTGTGTATGTGTCTGTCTGTGTCTGTGTCTGTGTCTCTGTCTGTGTCTCTGCCTGTGTCTCTGCCTGTGTCTGTGTCTCTGTCTCTGCCTGTGTCTCTGTCTGTGTCTCTCTGTGTCTCTGTCTGTGTCTCTGTCTGTGTCTCTGCCTGTGTCTCTGTCTGTGTCTCTCTCTGTGTCTCTGTCTGTGTCTGTGTGTGTGTCTGTGTCTCTGTCTGTGTCTCTGTATGTGTCTGTGTATGTGTCTCTGTCTCTGTCTGTGTCTCTGTGTATGTGTCTGTGCCTCTGTCTGTGTCTCTCTCTGTGTCTCTGTCTGTGTCTCTGTGTGTGTCTGCGCCTGCCTGTGTCTGTCTGTGTCTGTATATGTGCCTCTGTCTCTCTCTGAGACACATAGACACACACAGACACACACAGAGACACATATACACACACAGATACACAGAGACACACACATACACAGAGACACACACAGAGACACAAAAACACACAGAGAGACACAGACACACAGAGACACAGACACACACACAGACACAGAGACACACACACAGACACAGAGACACACACAGACACAGAGACACACACAGACACAGAGACACACACAGACACATACATAGACACAGACACAGACACAGACACAGACACAGACACAGAGACAGACACAGAGACACAGACAGAGACACATACAGAGACAGACGCAGAGACACAGACAGAGACACAGACACACACATAGAGACACAGAGACACACACAGAGACACACACAGAGACACACACACAGCAACAAATCGCCCGCCACATTGGCTGCGTTATTGTCAAATCGAGGGAATTCCCAAATCTATAAATAAACTCACGGTTAGCTATCCGCGGCGGCTTTGACATTGGTGTATACGACTTGACCTATTTCTCCAACCCGCCGCTAGCCTCGGATAGCTACCCCAGAGCTAGCGTGTAGCTCCGGCTAAGCCTGGCACGACTACATGAATATGGCCCCTGATCTGGAGTCAGACAAGCTACCTTTGTGCCACGGAATCTACTAATGACCACAGGAATTTTGCTAACAAGGAAACTGGACCTAGAATTCTACCCGTCATCTAACCCAGTCCTCGGTTGAGAATCAAATGGCATCATCTGAATCTTTTCCGAAGAACAAGTGCGAAACATGAAATCCTTTTAGCAACCTTCACTATCATTAGCAAATACCTTTTCACTTGATTTGCATGCTGAAGCTCGATTCTATTGGCATTGATTTAAGTATAATGATTTGTGAAGTTTTCAAATACTATACTTGGTCAGTGTGTACCATGGCAGATATATGAAATTCATACACATGGCCACGTGGCGTAAAGGATAAGGCGTCTGACTTCGAATCAGAAGATTGTGAGTTCAAGTCTCATCGTGGTTAACTATCCTTTTCGAGCATCACCAAAATTCATCAGGATTCTGTGTGATCCACAAAACATGCTTTTCGGAATCTCCACAATTCCGCAGACCTGTGCAAAAACTAATACACTGTATGACCCCGACGTGATTTGAACACGCAACCTTCTGATCTGGAGTCAGACGCGCTACCGTTGTGCCACGGAGTCAACTAATGACCACAGGAATTTTGCTTACAAGGGAACTGGACCTAGAATTCTACCCGTCATCTAACCCAGTCCTCGGTTGAGAATCAAATGGCATCGTCTCAATCTTTTCCGAAGCACAGGTGCGATACATGAAATCCTTTTAGCAATCTTCACTATCATTAGCAAATACCTTTTCACTTGATTTGCAAGCTGAAGCTCTATCCTGTTGGCAGTGATTTAAGTATAATGATTTGTGAAGTTTTCCAATACTATACTTGGTCAGTGTGGACCAATGCAGATATATAAAATTCATACACATGGCCACGTGGCCTAATGGATAAGGTGTCTGACTACGAATCAGAAAATTGCAAGTTTGAGTCTCGTTGTGATCAACTAACCTTTTCAAGCAGCACCAAAATCCATCAGGATTCTGTGTGATCTGCAAAACATGCTTTCGGAATCGCAACCTTTCCGCAGACCTGTGCAAAAATTCACACACTGTATGACCCTGACATGATTTGACCTCGCAACATTCAGGGCCCATATGTATGAGCCAATTTTTAACCGTACCAGGGTTAAAGGCGGGTCCTGGGTTAGCTAACCCCGGGGTTCCAAATATGTCATGGGGGATGTATGACTCCAAAGCGCGCGCGGGTTAGCTGACGTTTCAGTTATTTATAGATTTGGGAAATCCCTCTGTGCCTGTTTACATTCGTCGATTCGAAAATATGAATAGCACCGCCAATGCGGTGGTAGCCTTAAGAAGGGTTCGAATTTAGGGTTAAATTGATAAAATTTCACTTATTGCATATGTAATTCTGTTAAATATGATCGCATTGAATAGATTTGGCCATACCCCACCTTTAACCCTCCTTTCGCATGGGGTTAGTGCTGGCGACTTTAAACTCGCCGAGTTAGTTTAACCCTGACACATACATATGCAGTTTTCGCCGCTAACCCTGGAAATCCGCACGACCCAGGGTTACGACCGCTAACCCGGGCTCATACATATGGGCCCTGATCAGCGCACTACTGTTGCGCCACAAAGTATACTCTGATACTAATGACCACAGGAATTTTGCTTACAAGGAAACAGGAACTAGAATCCTACACATCATATAACCAAGTCCTAGGTTGAGAATCAAATGGCAACATTTGAAACTTTTCCAAAGAACAGGTGCGATACATGAAATCCTTTTAGCAACCTTCACTATCATTAGCAAATACCTTTTCACTTGATTTGTAAGCTGAAGCTCGATTCTGTTGGCAGTGATTTAAGTATAATGATTTGTGAAGTTTTCCAATATTATACTTGGTCAGTGTGTACAGTGGCAGATATACAAATTTCATGCACGTGGCCACGTGGCCTAATGGATAAGGCGTCTGACTTCGAATCAGAAGATTGTGAGTTCGAGTCTCATCGTGGTCAACTAACCTTTTCGAGCATCAGGATTCTGTTTGATCCACAAAACATGCTTTCGGAATCTCCACAATTCCACAGACCTGTAAAAAAAATTCACACACTGTATGTCCCCGACGTGATTTGAACACGCAACCTTCTGACGCGCTACCGTTGCACCACAGAGTCTACTAACGACCACAGGAATTTTGCTTACAAGAAACAGGAACTAGAATCCTACCCATCCTCTAACCCAGTCCTAGGTTGAGAATCAAATGGCATCGTCTGAATCTTTTCTGAAGAACAAGTGCGAAACATGAAATCCTTTTAGCAACCTTCACTATCATTAGCAAATACCTTTTCACTTGATTTGCATGCTGAAGCTCGATTCTATTGGCATTGATTTAAGTATAATGATTTGTGAAGTTTTCCAATACTATACTTGGTCAGTGTGTACCATGGCAGATATATGAAATTCAAACACGTGGCCACGTGGCCTAATGGATAAGGCATCTGACTTCGAATCAGAAGATTGTGAGTTTGAGTCTCATCGTGGTTAACTATCCTTTTCGAGCATCACCAAAATTCATCAGGATTCTGTGTGATCCACAAAACATGCTTTTCGGAATCTCCACAATTCCGCAGACCTGTGCAAAAACTAATACACTGTATGACCCCGACGTGATTTGAACACGCAACCTTCTGATCTGAAGTCAGACGCGCTACCGTTGCGCCACGGAGTCAACTAATGACCACAGGAATTTTGCTTACAAGGAAACTGGACCTAAAATTCTACCCGTCATCTAACCCAGTCCTCGGTTGAGAATCAAATGACATCGTCTCAATCTTTTCCGAAGCACAGGTGCGATACATGAAATCCTTTTAGCAATCTTCACTATCATTAGCAAATACCTTTTCACTTGATTTGCAAGCTGAAGCTCTATCCTGTTGGCAGTGATTTAAGTATAATGATTTGTGAAGTTTTCCAATACTATACTTGGTCAGTGTGGACCATGGCAGATATATAAAATTCATACACATGGCCACGTGGCCTAATGGATAAGGCATCTGACTTCGAATCAGAAAATTGCAAGTTTGAGTCTCATTGTGGTCAACTAACCTTTTCAAGCAGCACCAAAATCCATCAGGATTCTGTGTGATCTGCAAAACATGCTTTCGGAATCGCGACCTTTCCGCAGACCTGTGCAAAAATTCACACACTGTATGACCTTGACATGATTTGACCTCGCAACATTCAGGGCCCATATGTATGAGCCAATTTTTAACCGTACCAGGGTTAAAGGCGGGTCCCGGGTTAGCTAACCCCGGGGTTCCAAATATGTCATGGGGGATGTATGACTCCAAAGCGCGCGCGGGTTAGCTGACGTTTCAGTTATTTATAGATTTGGGAAATCCCTCTGTGCTTCTTTACATTCGTCAATTCGAAAATATGAATAGCACCGCCAATGCGGCGGTAGCCTTAAGAAGGGTTCGAATTTAGGGTTAAATTGATAAAATTTCACTTATTGCGTATGTAATTCTGTTAAATATGATCGCATTGAATAGATTTGGCCATACCCCACCTTTAACCCTCCTTTCGCATGGGGTTAGTGCAGGCGACTTTAAACTCGCCGAGTTAGTTTAACCCTGACACATACGTACGCAGTTTTCGCCGCTAACCCTGGAAATCCGCACAACCCAGGGTTACGACCGCTAACCCGGGCTCATACATATGGGCCCTGATCAGCGCACTACTGTTGCGCCACAAAGTATACTCTGATACTAATGACCACAGGAATTTTGCTTACAAGGAAACAGGAACTAGAATCCTACACATCATCTAACCAAGTCCTAGGTTGAGAATCAAATGGCAACATTTGAAACTTTTCCAAAGAACCGGTGCGATACATGAAATCCTTTTAGCAACCTTCACTATCATTAGCAAATACCTTTTCACTTGATTTGTAAGCTGAAGCTCGATTCTGTTGGTAGTGATTTAAGTATAATGATTTGTGAAGTTTTCCAATATTATACTTGGTCAGTGTGTACAGTGGCAGATATACAAATTTCATACATGTGGCCACGTGGCCTAATGGATAAGGTGTCTGACTTCGAATCAGAAGATTGTGAGTTGGAGTCTCATCGTGGTCAACTAACCTTTTTGAGCATCAGGATTCTGTATGATCCACAAAACATGCTTTCGGAATCTCCACAATTCCGCAGACCTGTGCAAATATTAATACACTGTATGACCCCGAAGTGATTTGAATACGCAACCTTCTGATCTGGAGTCAGACGCGCTACCTTTGCGCCACGGAGTCTACTAATGACCACAGGAATTTTACTTACAAGGAAACTGGATCTAGAATCCTACCTGTCATCTATCCAAGTCCTAGGTTGAGAATCAAATGGCATCGTCTGAATCTTTTCCAAAGAACATGTGTGAAAAATGAAATCCTTTCAGCAACCTTCATTATCATTAGCAAATACCTTTTCACTTTATTTGCATGCTGAAGCTCGATTCTGTTGGCAGTGATTTAAGTATAATGAGTTGTGAAGTTTTCCAATACTATATACTTGGTCAGTGTGTACCATGGCAGATATATGAAATTCACATGGCCACATGGCCTAATGGATAAGGTGTCTGACTTCGAATCAGAAGATTGTGAGTTTGAGTCTTATCGTGGTCAACAAACCTTTTCGAGCATCACCAAAATCCATCAGGATTCTGTGTGATCCACAAAAGATGCTTTCGGAATCTCCACAATTCCGCAGACCTGTGCAAAAACTAATACACTGTATGACCCCGACGTGATTTGAACACGCCACCTTCTGGGCCTATATGTATGAGCTCCGGTTAGCGGTCGTAACCCTCCTTCGTGCGGATTTCCCGGGCTAGCGGCGAAAACTGCGTATGTATTTGTCTGGGTTAAACTAACTCGGTGAGTTTAAAGTCGCCTGCACTAACCCCATGCGAAAGGAGGGTAAAAGGTGGGGTTAGGCACCGATTATGGCCAAATCTATTCAATGCGATCATATTTAACAGAATTACATACGCAATAAGTGAAATTTTATTAATTTAACCCTAAATTCGAACCCTTCTTAAGGCTACCGCCGCATTGGCGGCGCTATTCATATTTTAGAATCGACGAATGTAAAGTAAACAAATCGCCGCCGCCGCAGCGACGTCGATATCCATACTGTCCAACGTCAACTAAACATCGCCGCCGAATCGGCGGGAATATATTAGTCCCAAATCTATTCAATGCTATCATATTTAACAGAGTTACATAGTCAAATCGTGAAATTTCATTAAATTAACCCTAAATTCCAAGCATTATTAACGTAGCAGCTATATTGGCGGCGTTATTCATATTGTCCAATCGATGAATGTAAAAACGCACAGAGGGATTTCCCAAATCTATAAATAACTGAAGCGTTAGCTAACCCGCGCACGCTTTGGACTCATACATCTCCCGTGATACATTTGGAACCCCGGTTTAGCTAACCCTGGACCTGCCTTTAACCCTGGTACGGTTAAAACTTGGCTCATACATATGGGCCCTGGGCCCATATGTATGTGTCACTTTTTAACCGCACCGGGGTTAAAGGCGGGTCCCGGGTTATCTAACCCCGGGGTTCCACATGTGTCACGGGGGATGTATGTGACTAAAACGCGCCCGAGTTAGCTAACGTTTCAGTTATTTATTGATTTGGGGAACCCCTGTGTGGGTATTTACATTCGTCGATTCGACACTATTAATATCTCCGCCAATGCGGCGGCAGCCTTAATAACGGTTCGAATTTAGGGTCAAATTGATAAAATTTCACTATTTGGCTATGTAACTTTGTTAAATATGATTGCATTGAATAGATTTGGGCCTAATATATAGCTGCCGATTTGTTTACTTTACATTTGTCGATTGGACAATATGAATAACGCCGCCGATGTAGCTGCTACGGGAATATTGCTTCGAATTTAGGGTTAATTTAATGAAATTTCACGATTTGAGTATATGTAATTCTGTTAAATATGATAGCAGTGAGTAGATTTGGGCCTAATATATTGCCGCCGATTCGGCGGCGGCAGCGGCGGCGGTGATGTATGACAGTATGGATATCGACGTCGCTGCGGAGGCGGCGATTTGTTTACTTTAGATTCGTCGATTCGACACTATTAATATCGCCGCCAATGCGGCGGTAGCCTTAATAACGGTTCGAATTTATGGTTAAATTGATAAAATTTCACTTATTGCGTGTGTAATTCTGTTAAATATGATCACATTCAATAGATTTCGCCATAATCGGCGCCTAACCCCACCTTTAACCCTCCTTTCGCATGGGGTTAGTGCAGGCGACTTTACGCTCGCCGAGTTAGTTTAACCCGGACACATACATACGCAGTTTTTGCCGCTAACACGGGAAATCCCCATGACGGAGGGCTAAGAAACATACAATTTCAGTCACTTTACAGGCTGATGCTTACATCACCATTGACTAGACCAGGGCCCATATGTATGAGCCAATTTTTAACCGGACCAGGGTTAAAGGTGGGTCCCGGGTTAGCTAACTGGGGTAGGATCACCACACTCAGGGTCAAGGTTGGTGTTGGCCAGGGGAGCCACACAGCTTGGTGGTGGTGGGCAGACCACTGGTAGCCATGGGGACCAGGAATGCTGGATCCCTATTGGTAGGGCCAAGAATGCTTGTTTCCCATTGGGGGTAAGGGGTGGGGTGATACTCTACAATGAACCCATGTAACCATATAAATAATAAACCAGAGGGCTTGACTCTCTCTCTTCCTTTACACTTTATTCTTTTTTACCTCAGGCTTTTTACTCTTTGTCTGTATTGTTTTCACTATAGCCTGCCTACACAACCACAGATTCGAGTTTTAGCCATTTTACAATTTATTGCCACATATACAGAATATAAAAGGAAATACTGAGTCAATTTGACGACACAAGCAACTATAGTATGGTAATTTATTCACATAATAAATTGGCATTCAACCATCAAGAGTAGAATCTGTTTCTGTTGAAGCCTATGGCATCAGAGTTTTGGCATGCTTGGCCAAATTAATTTTGCATGTTTGCACCTCAAATGTCAAACATCTCCAAAGTTAGCCATTTAAAATAAAAGTTTGCTTCAAACTAAAGTAATGTAGATTATATCAATCAACCTAATATATTTATCCCAGAAAATGATAGCAACTCAAAACCATCGGACTATGCAACTTTAATGTTTTCGTGTTTTTTTTACAGGCCAAAGCACCCTTCGTTTCTAAGCACCAAATCCCTAACAGGCTTTCTAAGAATATTATTGTTACTGTTTATTCAGATATTTTAACTTTACTGAGAAGCATCTACCTACCTAGATACAAGATTCACCCCGTACTGCTGAAGTAGGGGTGCAAACCAACCCTATGTAAAAGCTGTCGAAAAAACGGGTCAATGAATTGAGAGCCTAATTTCACAATCTAAGAAGCAACATTTATTCTTTACATATGTCTTATTGATAGCCCGCTACCTTTGAGTTGAAAAATATAATATAATATCTAGTTTAATAAGATTTAAAAGTGAAATCGACGGCGTTCTGTGGCAGCCATCTTGTCTTTTTGCATTCTCTCCCATTTCACCAACTCTGTGCCTATATGGATAGCCATTTGATACTGGAGACACAGTTTCTACTTCATGTTCCATACTAAACCTATTTTCGCCCGTATTTACACCACGTTGTCCTTCACCCGTGTACTACAAGTACCAGGTGAATGTTTTATCTACTACCTACCCATCTTGTGATGGAAGAATTATTAGGAACGCTTTGAATCGAGTAACACTGTAAGGTTGTTTTTTTAGTATTTTATTACTTTTGTGTGTCAATCAACGGTATTTTTATTTTTTGCTTTTTTTTTGCTCTTTTTTTTGGCGGGCAACTAGCTTTTCCGGCGGGGCGGGTCACGTGGCACGAGGCGTCCAATCAGAGGGCGTGGCAGGTATCAATCAGCGACGAGTCTTTAATGAGCATGCGCAGATTAAGGGGCGCAGGCGGATCATGCGCAATGAGAGGAAGCCTGACCCCGCCGGGCTCGCCCCGGAAACGATGTACGTCCACGCCGCACGCCCACCGGCTACCAGCTCAGCGCGCCAATCTTTTGCGCCAAAAAGCAGGCTGGTGGCGAATAGACTACATCGCCATTCCAGCGGCGCGGTACATTGTGGGATGCGTGGAAGAAAAACAAACCCGCGAGAAGTACATGGCACATGCTATAATACACTGGGTACAGCTATGAAATGTGCTAGTTTCAGCTCATCTCAGCTCTTGTTTGAAACATAGAATACCAACTAAAAAAATATATATAATAAATTAAGATATTAATCTTTTATCCAGCATTGCAATTACATCAATATAATCAGCACATCTTATGCCATGTGCATTTAGATTTAGACACATTTGGCAACTCAGGCTAGTGTTAGAGCTATAGGCAGAGTCAGTTTTACTTATTTTACTCATGTTTTTAATTATATCCTATGGTTCATGACATATGTAGAACTAGAAAGTGAGTAGGGTTAATCAGATATTGGTTATATATTTCTTTGAAACAAGTTTTTGTTGACACATTTGACATTTTAATATTTAGAACAAGAATTACTTATGTCTAGTCAATGGTGATGTAAGCATCAGCCTGTAAAGTGACTGAAATTGTATGTTTCTTAGCTCAACATGCTTAATTATGGAGAGTTGTGTCTTAAACATATTCATTATATTATTATAGTGCATCCATCCATCCATGTTTCTGCCAAATTGTTATGTATTTTTATTAATTTTGAATAAAATTGAAGTTTTGCCCTATGCATATTGGCAAACTCAATGGCCGTACACCTTTGCTTTGCTGCCAGCACCATTTCCAACGCATGCGCAGTCTGAATGGTGATCTCGTCTATTGTTGTCTGCTCCCAGAGAAGGCTCCTGATCTACGTGTGGTAGCCAAAACACTGACCTAGATTTGATTCTACATATCCAGCTTAGATAATGGTGTCCTTATTAAGCATTTGTTGCCACACATAACTTTTTTTTTTTGTTCAAGTGTTTTTATTCCTCTGAATAACATGTTGTCAGTGCTAATGCACTGGTCTTCCAGCCCTGATCACAATTGCCTTTACACAGTAAACAAATCTACAACAATATACAGGTAGACAATTACAGGAAAATAAGCAAAACATTGGTACATGAATGATAGGTAAAGAACAAGATAAGCGAAAAAGAAACATATGCGGGGAGGTAACTATGTTAAACTAGTATGGTAGGCATTAGTAGGGGGTGGGGCATAACTGATTATCTTTCTAGTAGTAACATATTCGTTGAAAGGGTGATGGGGGATGTAGGGTGGGCCTTTGTGATTGAACTTGTGTTCATGGTAATCTCAGGTGGGGCCTATTGAGTTAGTAAGTAGGTTAATATTGATTAATCATGTACCTCAGTAGGATCAAACTAGAATCATTTCCAGGCTCACTCCATTGTAGGTGGGTTTTTTGGTCAAGTTGGCCGCTACTGGTTGAGTTTACAGTGTTTGTTTGGGGGGGTGGGGAGGTGAAGCAGGGGGACAGGGAAAGGAATGGCAACACCGACCCAGTGTATTATTGATCTGCTTTGGCCTAGGCTGGTTGATTTAAATGTGCATGGAGGTTTATCTTGAAAGTTTTGTAACTTACTATTACTATGATTAGAAAGGAAGACCAAGTCAATTTAATAGAACCTGTTACTGTAGAAGCCTATGGTGTCAAAACTTTGGCATTTTCTCTCTCGCCCTCTTTCTCTCTCTCTTTCCCTCTCTTTATATATAATATATTATATTATTATATATAGAGAGATAGTCTGTATATGTAATATATATTATACATAATCATATTAATAATATACATATACAGGGTCCATACAAGGCTTGGAAGTCTTGACAACTCTTGAAGTTCATTTTCCCCATTTCAAGGCCTTGGACATTCTTTAAGTTTACCTATTTGGGATAATTAGTCTTGAAAAGCTTTGAATTCCATTCAACTGTCCCCACTGATCTAAATTAGTCCGAAATCGCCAATCACCATTGTATTTTTCTTCTTCCTGAAATCCAATTTAAAATAGTCTTCAATTCCTATCAAAAACAGCCTTGAAAAGCCTTGAAATAGCATTGAATTCTATATCTTCACATGTATAAGGACCCTGCATATATAATATATATAATATATATAATTTAGTAGTAATAATATTTATAGTTTAAAATCCGGAGTTCATGTGACTCCAAAGCAATCGAGTGAGCACGTGACCTAAGCGGTAGTGGCGCCAACCTCGCCTAACGGGAACCGGCCCGCAGCAAATAGTGCATTCAATACAATATTATTATTTAATAAATAGCATGCACGATAATATATCAAATGTGAATTAATGCTCCGCCCCTTTATACTCATATAATAAATTATATATCACATATATATATATATCATTCCCTTTTAACAAAAATACCCTAAATTCAAGATTGTCCTATACACACCACCAGTGCGTGCGGTGACTTCTCCATATAAAAACGTGTGGTTCGTGGCGATGTTTTGTGTTATAGTATTCTGTTGTAGTAGACGATATTTAATGGCAGCAGATGAGGTTACATCACAATCAGTTATACACACCTTGGCCGTAATCGATTAACATGACCCGGGCGACTCCGGTCACCTGAGTCGTCAGAATTTCAAATCGAACACCGCGAGTGCAGTCGGGAAATATACGTGCCGTGTGCAAAACAACCCGACCCCAGTAACCCACCTCTTGGCTGAGGATGTCACATCTCTACTAGTAGTACAGGTCCTATGCATTGTTTTAATGGTTCTTTTTTAATAACCGAGATTGTCAGCTTCTACAATCATAAAATACTTTAAATCCTATTTTGCTGGACTTATAACGGTTATTGAAAAAAAATATTAAGTTTTAGATTATGCCACCATTTTGTTCACCCCGAGCGTATTCGTTTATTCAACCCGAGTCTTTAGGATGTGCGCATGCCCCAAAAAGTGGCTCGGGTGACTCGAGTTGATTAATCGATTACGCCCCTTGTGTGTGAACCCGGTGATGCGGATTCCGAGGGACACCAGTTTGCCAAGGACACTTCCATTCAAATGCATTGTTAACGGCCGTGAGCAAATCTTCATACAGAAGTCAAATATCTCTCAAATTACACCATCTAGAAACAAATCGCTTCGTACACATATAGAAAACATCTTTACCATAAAGACTATATTAAATTTATAAGGTTAGGGTTCTTGATTTCTATTAATTTTGAATAAAACTAACGTTTGGCACTGCGAGTACTGTCAAACTCAAGGCATTGTCAATGGCCGTGAGCAATGTTCATACAGAAAATACAGAAGAAGTCAAATATCTCTCAAATTACACCATCTAGAAACAAATCGTTTGGTACACATATAGAAAACATCTTTACCAAAAACATTATATTAAATTTATAATGTTAGTGACGATGCTGTTCGATTTTGACGCATGTGCAGAAGCGATGTGTCCCTCGCAAACTGGTGTCCCTGGTAAACCGCAACACCGGAAATGTCAGCATTACGCTGGGAGATGCTTTATGGGAAGGTTTGATGGGGGATTCATTGTGATATTTCTCGTTATAGAGCCCTATATTATCTCGATATTTATGGGTGTTTTATTTGGCCACTAAAATAGGTCATTATTGACCACTAAAGGATTCCCTCCAAACAAACTTAGATGTCATCATCAGTAGAGCTGTGTTATTCAGGCTTACCTTCATAAGGATGTTGCGTCCCTCTGAACGAAATGGTCTAGTTGGTTGGTTGATTGCTTGGAGTTTTACGTCCTGGCAACATATAAGGTCATATCAGGACTGGTACTGACTTGTAACAGTGCGCCCTCATGGTGAATTGATAATTCACTAAGACGGAGACATCAGTGGTTTATAGTGGTTTTTTATTGCTGACACGGAAAGAACCATCAAGTACACTATGGTTGGCTATACGTTCAATAATCTCCCCCGAGCCCTCAGTCTTCCTTTTGGTGTGACCGGGCGGGACTCGAACCCTCAACCAATTACCGGGAGGGTTCGGGTCCGGCGGTTATTGCCTCCCTGGGCACATATGTGTGGACCGCAGTGGAGGTCCAGGATCCAAGATCCATTATCTCCCTCAGGGGCCTCCCGGCTGCAGCCGCCGCCTGGGCTCCCCCCCTCCGAAGGCTGTGTAGGGTGTACGAGCCAGGGCAGGGGGTGCCAGTGTGGGATAGGGCCAGGCGGAGGGCCGCCAGGAGCGTGTAGGCCTGAAGCGGGCCGCCCTGCTTGAGTATGAATGCGGGGGCCGTCGGTGGGGATCGCTGGTTGGAGGCGTAACGCGCCCAGGCTGCCACTGGGCAGGTGTTGTCGCCTGGTGTGGGGGTGAGTAGTATCTTGTAGGCCTGGTTCTGTCTCCATCTGGTCTTGGTGGTTGTGACCGTGACCTGTAGTCCTTCCCGTGTTCTTGTGATGTCAAGTCGTCTGAGTGAGTGGCCAGGGTCTGAGGCCGAGGTGCTGGCGAGCAGGTTGCCTTGGCGGAGGAGGGTGCTGTAACCCAGTGTTAGGGCAGCTATCAGCACTGCCGCGTCAGGGCCTGCTGGGACGAGGAAGTTTATGACTCGGTGGAGCTGGGTCGGCGTGATGGGGGGTGCCTGTGTCGTGACATGATGGGATAGTCTATGCACTCCTCTTTTCATCAGCATGACGGGGTATGTGTCAAAACCTGCAGGGGATCCACCCAGGAGGAGGACCCAGGTTCTGGCCCCACTGATGTAATTCATCACGCCGCCAGGGGACTGGAGGGTTTCTTTCAAGTGTAGGATGTATGCGAGGACGTCATACTGCGATGGGGCTAGGGGGGCGGCACCGTGGGCCGCCGTGAACTGTAGATACTTCTTCACCTGTGTAGACTTGTTCCGCCAGGTGCCGCCCGCCAGCCCCGCGAAGTACACCAATTTTAGTCGAATGTACCCAGGTGATACTATAGGTCTTTAGAGAAAACACTATCGAATGTGACATTTATCTCAGAGAGGTTAAGGTCATCAGTGAGTCTCGCTGCTCTGTCACATGCCTGTGGGTCGAAGGCCTGCCTGCTTAGCGCATCCGCGAGGATCAGCTCTCTGCCAGGCTTGTGGACAACATGGATTTTGCAGTTGTGGATGGCTGAGTATAGCCATATCTCCCTAGCGCAGGCCGTGAGGGTGGCGTCCCTGCCCGCTCCAGAGTCGAGGACTTGTTGGCTTGCGAGATTATCAGTGTTGATGACGATGTTGTAGTCTTCGGGGGTGTGGTGGCGCAAGTGCCTTCATGGCCACAACCAGGTTCATGGCTTCGAGGTGTGCAATGTTGGTATACCAGTCGGTCATGCAGGCAGGGTAGGTGAATGAATAGAAGTGAGTCTGTGAAAATGCCCCCCCGGCCTTCAAGGAGGAGTCACATTCTATCACCCATTCGGGCTTGTTGTTGGTTTTTAGCAGGACGAGTCCGTTGGTCCTGTCTGCGAATTCGAGGAACCATCTGATGTCATTCTTAAGCTCGCTGGGGACGTCGTGCTTCCCGGTGTGTGGGGCGTCGCGAAGTGCGTCGAAGATCCTCGACATGAAGCGCCTGGCCGGCTCCACACACTTTGCTACGTGCTGGAGTCTTCCGACCAGTCTCTGGAGTTCTTTGCGTGACGCCTTCTGTCGTGTCATCCATGTTTGGCAGTCTCTGAGTATCTCGCTGAGCTTGTCGTGGGGGATCATGACGTTCATGTCGTCTGCTGATATGACAAATCCTAGCCACTCGATCACCTTGGCGGGTGGGGTGCACTTACTGGGTGACATCTGGAGGCCAAGTCGGCCAGCGAGTTGCATGATGTCGCCATAGGCTGCCTGTGCGGCCTCCCTTGTGGGTGCCACGCCCACGAAGTCATCGAGATAACAGTGCACGTAGTGGTTCTTCTTCCGCAGCAGGTACACCACCGCGTTTGTGGTGCGGGCGCATGCCATGGAAGATGTCCTGCATCCGAAGGGGGGAGCTATGTCTGTGTAGTACTGGCCGTCGAGGGTGATCCCGAGGAGTGGGGTGGAGAGGGGGCAGGTCCTGAGCTGCCGGTATGCCCTGGCGAGGTCGGCACACCAAAGGTAACATCCAGTGCCCAGTCGTGCCACCTCATCGGCAGCGTCCATTACATTCGGGAGACTGTAGGACCTCGGCTCGCCCTGGTAGGCGCCCCTCGTGATGCCTGCGTTGACGCTGTTCGACCTGGGCCAGCTGAGGTCGACGATGACACGCCTGTCTGCAGTGTTCTTTTTGGGGCGTGTCATCATCGGGCTGGTCTGGGACCAGGGGCCGAACGGTGGGCGGGGGAATGGGCCGAGGAGAGCCCCATGCCCGATCTCGGTCTCAATGTATCGATGTATGTAAATGAGGTGGGCGGGGTCTTCGTTGTGGTTGCTGGTGCTTGGGGTGGGGGGCTGGGCGGCCGTGTAGTCGACCGGCCACCCAAACTCCAGGAAGTCTACCACCTGTTCGTCGTGGTAGCCGGTGAGCAGCCTCCTCCATTCATTAATGATGAGGCCCGAAGGTATGGGGATCCTGGCCTTAAGGTAGTTGGGTAGTGCTGTCAGGCGTACCTGGTTGTATGTGTCCATGTATGCTGTGTGGCTGGTCCATAAGTCGATAAGTGGGTGGGGCCATATGCGGTTGAGAGTGGGTCTGTAGTCAAGTGGGGTCACAAGGGGGCGTGGCCCTTGTTCGCGACCGTCGTTACTATCAAGGGCGGGTTCAGTAGTGTTATCAAGGTCACGTATCATAACAGTAACTTCATCGTTGTTAGATCCAGTCGGGTTACCTTGTGTGCGGGCGTGGGTGTCCATGGCAGGGATCTCGCGCCGTTGTGAGTGTGTGTCGTCGCGGGCGTCGGGTTGTCCGAGGTTGTTTACATCGTGGTCGGCCATTGTTGTTGACATGGCTTCAGTTACGGATGTACCCGCTGCTCCTGGAGTGTCGCCACCATCGCGGTCGTGGCTGGGGGCTGGCGGCCATCTTGTATCCGGGCTGTCAGTGTCGCCACCTTGCGTGGTGTGTGGTGACTGTTCAGCCGGTACTCTGGGGTTCACCCAGGAAATGGTAATCCCTGCCTTATCGCCAATGTCGGCGTCACTAACGCCGTAATCCGATGGGCCATGATTGGTAGTGTCAATAGATGTGTGGCAGCGCTGGTTGCCGCGGTTTGCTGTCATGCTCGCACGTCTGTATATTTCGCGTGCACATATGGTTACTTGGGCAGGGGTTTCACAGTTCATAATCACATTTTTACGGGGAATGGGGACCGTTACACTTTCTTTGCTGCTCGTCGTGTATTGATATTCGTCGTCAGTGTCTGGTTCTCCAGGCTCCGCATTATCGTCGTCCATGCATGACGCGGAGCCGTTTACTGAAAACCCTGAGCCGGCTGTTGGCTCGTGGCAGTGTTCGTTCCAGCAGTTTTCTTCTCGAGGAAGCGTTTTTTGTTTATACAGTCCCTTTCCTTGTGTTGGTTCGCACGGTGATATTTATTGGCGCACCATGCGCAGACGTGCGCCTTCTTATCGGGGATCTCACCGTGTGTTGATGAGAAAGTGCACTCATTCCCCCAGTTCCACGGCCGGCATGGCTTGCCGTCTGTGTCGCGGTTGAATTCCGGCCGGCCATCGTTGTAGCTGCTCGCCGTGGTGGCTGCCTGGCCTTGGGTGGCTGCCGCGGTGCGGGCTGTGTTGTATTGGCGGCTAGTGTTACGGCTGGTAACCCTAGTGCCTTCCGCGAATGCATCGCGCTGGGCGTCCTTGATGGCATACTGGTCTCCCCACCCGTACGGGAGGCGGCCATCGTCTATCATATTAAAGATGTCCTCCGACCATCTCCGGCACGTTTCCCAGTCCCATGATGTGGCCATGGTGGCCAACTGATGCATGTGGTCGATAATCGGGTCCCGCCAGCTGGCAGGCACCTCAACCACCTTGGTCATGTTACAGAGTGTTGCGAAATACTCAGGCAATGTGGCTTCTGCCCTTGCTACTTTCTGTCTCTTTTCACCCCTAACTACGAACAAGTGAGGTAGTAATGCGGTTTTACCTCGTCTGTTGCCGATTGCCGTCCCGGCTGCTGTTAGGATCTCTTGTATGGCGTCAGTGTTATCGGGCTGTGTACTGTCACCCGTGAGGCGCGCCGCGTGGAAGTGAGCACGTGGGTAGCTGTCGCTCTTGTCACTCCTGTCACATGTGCTGGTAAACTGCATCTCGTCCACGTAGAGATGTCTGGGATCGTCGGGATGTGCGCGCAATACACGTCGTGGTGTGGGGCCCGACTTAAAGATGTTGTGCTCCTTTGTTAGCTGGCGCGGCCTAGGTAGTGCGCGTTGGCGAATGTCAGTGTCAACTTCGCTGTCAACTGCTCGGGCGGGCTCCGCACCACGTGCGTGCCCGTCTGAGTCCTCCTCGCATCCATCCTCCTTCGTCCGTTGATTAGCCTCAATGGCGTCCATCCTCTCGTCCATCCGATTCATTAGGTCACTTTTGAGGTCTGCCATGGCCTCCCGCATGGCTATAAGTACACTGATGTCCGCTCCAGCTTGTGCTGTAGCTGCCGCTGTGGGTGGTGTCAGTGCCGGGGGCGCCTGTTGCGTGTTCGATTTACGCTTGCCGGCCCGGTGAGCTACTCCTGCGGCCACACCGTTACTGTCGTTATGTTTGTCCGCGTTATTCGCCTTTGGGCGCCCTCTCTGCTTAGGGGCGGTCGGCTGCTTGTTGTTGCCTGCATTCTTTCGTGATGGCGTCTTTGATGGAGGCATGTTTTTCGTTGCGTGGCGTGGCGTTACGTGAGGAGAAGAAAGGCGGTGATGTGGTGCTGATGGCGAGTTAAACGGTTGTGGGGAGTTGAAGTCAGTTTCTGTATTCGCCACGGGGCATTCCTCAAGGTGGCGCCACGGTAGGGGCAATGGCCGCCAGGTTGGTTTTAGTGTTATCGGTTCAGTACAGAGGGCGTCTCCATCGCGAATTATTCATGTTATGCTAACATGTACAATGTTGCCCCACTGGGTATTCATGCCACCGGCACCATGACCCGATATCCCACTCATTTACATTTTCCTGACACTCAGCTAACCAGTCCTTGCCGGTTTCCTATTAATGTCGAGCGCCAGGCTAGGAAGCGACAAGTATCAATTTTAAAGTCATTGGTTTGACTCGACCGGGAACCAAACTCCTGACTCCACACGCGACAGGAAATGGGCATGAAACGGACAGGAAACGTACATGAGCGGATAGCCAACCCCCCGCTCTACCGACTAGGCTACTGCGTCCGGTTCGAATTGGTCTAGCCCGGGTGAGGTTGGGGCAATTAATTAGATTTAGGAGAAAATTGCTTTCCGTCTGACGAGAGTTACTTTCTTTTAGGCAGATTCTTTTTGTCGTTACCTGGCGCGGTGGCCTAATCGGCAGAGTGCGGGCCTCGCGTGCGGGAGATCGGGAGTCCGGTACCCAGGCGAGACTTACCAAATTGATACTTGTCACTTCCTAGCCTGGCGCTCAGCATTAATAGGATAGGGCAAGGATAGGGCAAGGACTGGTTAGG
Source organism: Branchipolynoe longqiensis (assembly GCA_030323885.1). NCBI lineage: Eukaryota > Metazoa > Annelida > Polychaeta > Phyllodocida > Polynoidae > Branchipolynoe > Branchipolynoe longqiensis. Next base: position 54,344,578 of record CM059192.1, read on the forward strand.
TCAGTGTCAGGATATATATTTATACCGTATTCTCACGGGTTAACACCTATGTGTGGGTTAACACCCACGCGCCACTTAGCCAATATTTCGTAAACACACACTCCTTAAACGCCCATGTGCGGGTACATGCCCACTCCCCACTTCAGTGATTTGCCAATTTGAACACCCAAAAGGGGGTGTTAACCTGTGAGAATATGGTATATATATATATATATATATATATATATATATATATATATATATATATATATACTTATATATATACTTATATATATACTTATATCTCTGTAATAGTAATATATATATATATATATATATATATATATATATATATATATATATAAAGTAGGGCTATGTTAACAAACAGAGAGAGACAGACGAGTGATGGGTCGGACACTTTTATTGAGCGTCTTGCCTAGCACAATAACAGGCTTACCGGTAAAAGTTTCAAATCCAATGGGCAAGTGACTGACCTGGCGCGAGCACCAATGGAAGTGGCCATTGGTGGCGCTACCGGAGGCAAACCGGGGCAAATCTAGGCAAGTCAACTATTGGAGATAATGTATTTTGCGAATAAACTCATAGCAATAATAATAATAAAGGCAATACTCCACCTATTTATATCCGCATAATTAATTATACATCCTATATATATATAAATGTGAGCTGGGAGATTACTTGGATGCTGCCTGGAGGCACACACACGCAAACTGCGTAACTACCATCGTTAGTGGCTGACCTGACATCATCACTATTCATGAGTCATGGTAATTCAGTGGATTCGACTAGCTAAGCTAATTATACAAGTTCCAGCCAATGACCCTGGCACAGGTGGATATAATAACTGCGGCTGTGCTTACCGCAGTGGCCAGCACCATAACCCAAGTCCCATTACTGCGCAAATGGGTGCCTGCAGGTGCTCCAGGCCGGCTCAGACATTTATGTCCCAGGGTGAGCCCTCATGATCAGTGTCGCTAGGCCACGACAAGAGACGCCAACTGCTCGGACTTTGTGGGAAGACTTCCGGTTTTGGCTACTCTCTTCCGATATTGCGATTCCATGTGCAAATCTTGCGATTTTCACTCTCAGTCTCACCCACCTAAAAATAAATCAGCGACTTAATACTGTCATGGGGGTGATGCAAATGGGAAATATTGTCCCTAGAGTGGGACTCGAACCCACATCGCTTTGCATTCCGGGTCAGTGTGCTAACCATTACACCACCTAGGCTCCCTGATATCAACACACTACCCATGCCTACCTGTCTATGTGGTTACTTGCCTGAAAGGTCAGTGCAGCCTACTACACTCGTCTCCCTGGAATTGTAAGTCTTTTAAATGGTGATTTAATGCTAACAATTACATACATATATGCAATGCACTTACACATACATACACAGTGTAGGTTCATCAACCATACAGCACTTAGCTTGTACAGGATCCTGGTCACGGCAACCAGTGTCATGGGGGTGATGAAAATGGGAAATATTGTGCCTAGAGTGGGACTCGAACCCACATCTCTTTGCATTCCGGGTCAGTGTGCTAACCATTACACCACCTAGGCTCCCTGATATCAACACACTACCCATGCCTACCTGTCTATGTGGTTACTTGCCTGAAAGGTCAGTGCAGCCTACTGCAATACGAAATGCAAAATTAACTACTTACAGCAGCTTAAAAGTTAAAGTTAGCGACATCAGCAGCTCATGGTGGCAAGTAGAGCAAAGAAAATGGCATTTAGGTAGACACATGGTTGGGATACATGGGACTTTTATCAGTTTATGTAGAAAAGTATATTATATAATTATATATGTACATATTATATATTGTATTATTATACTATGCCATGATATTTATCCGATTGTTGTGCCGCCTGTTTCCACAAAAACTCATCTTCCTAAAAAAGATATTAAAATCTTCCTATTTTTGGTCACACAATGTTGGCATCTCTATCCGGTTCCTGGCTGTTAAAAAAATAAGAATTGGCATTTAGCACCGGGACGAGGCTATTTATTCACACGAGGTCATGTGAAAAAGGAGTTATTTTACACAACGTATAAATAAGGAGTTATTCGCACGACCACAAGCTTTTTTTTTCTTTTTTTGTTGTTGTTGAAGATTTATACTGCCTATCATGGATAAGCCTGAATAGGCTTGTTTTCACCATTAGACAGTTTGTCGATAGAAAGCCCGAGCCTACACTTTTACCGACCCAAGGGATTTTTAACCTCCCACACCACATAGACATGGTATGAGAGCAACCGGCCTTTGATGACACTGTAAGTTATACACAGCGGTGGAAATCCAAATTGGCAGAGATGGGGGCATGGGGAATCGAACCACCGACCTTCAGATTAGGAGTCCGACCTAGAAAAAAGTCAGACACTCTAACCACTCCGCCACAGAGAACACCAGAGCTTGTGCTTTTTAAAATTTTTTTTTTGTTTATTCTGCTCATAGCGGTTAAGTGCATGCACTTGTTTTTGCCACTGCGCAGTAGTGGTCATAATCCATATGGATTGATTTCCTTTATCAATAATTTCTGTAAACTTGTTTGTGGTGTAAAATTGGGGAGTTCCCGAATTTGTTTAATTTATATATATCTTTGGTTTACGTTCATATTTTTGTACATTGTCAACATTTGTAATACCTTGTACCAATCTAGATATATTATGTTAGTTTGTTGTTTGTTTTTGTCACGTATTTGAAAGTTAGGTTTGTGGAAAATTTGTATGGGTTTCGGGTCCTCCATTTTCTTTGTTGTTGTTTTCAGCTCATTTTGCTTTAGCGACCAGACAAGGTGGCCGAATGAGTTGAGCGTCCGTCCCCTGGTTCGGGAGATCGGGGGATCGAAACCCATGAGTTTGTGGGTTCGAACCCTGTGTCAAATATTCCGATATTCAGCAAGGGGGGAATGCAAATGTTCTATTACTGATCGGTGTACGCGACCAGGTGCATATATATATGTAAGAAAGGCACGAAGCATCACTCGAATGGTAGATAATATTTATTTTAGCATTCCAATAGTACATGCAATATATATATATAATCTGGCCAGGCCAAAGTGCACTACCGGTGCCCTACCAGAAAAGATAATAGAGCTGCGAATGGAAGTATCGGCTGCAGTGCCGGGCTGGAGAGAACTGACGCGGCCTGCGAGCTACCGCTGGTATACAGCTAACCCAGCGCCTCCCAGCGGGGTGGCCACGAATCAGCCGACAAGTTCCCACGCTAGCCATGGGGGGAAGCACAGTGCGATTCCTACACCCGCATATACGTTAACATATATACGTGGCTATATAATATATATATATGGGTTTGTGGCACCTGAGTGGGATGTAAATAGACATGGCGCTGGCAGGTCTGGGTGTGATTGCACTCAGGGCCTAGCCCTTCTGCTGGGGTAAGGGTCACCACACTCAAACGGTCAAGGTTGGTGGTGGCCAAAGGGCCATACAGCTACTGGTGGTGGGCAGACCACTGGTTTCCATGGAGACCAGAAATGCTGGATTCCTATTGGTGAGGCCACGAATGCTCGATTCCCATTGGTGGAAGGAGGTGGTACGATACTCTACCATGAACCCATGTAACTATATAACAATAAACCAGAGGGGACCCTCTCTCTTACACTTTACTCTCGTCCTTTCTCTTTGTCTGTATTGTCTTCCTCATAGCCTACGTACACATCCACAGATCCGAGCATTAGATTCTACACCTGGTCAAGTCAAACCAATGACTTAAGAATTGATACTTGTCGCATCCTAGCCTGGTGCTCGACATTACTAGGATAGAGCAAGGACTGGTTCGCTCAGTGTTAGGATAATGCGACTGAGTGGGATATCAGGTCATATTGCTGGCGACCTGATTTCCCAGTGGGGCAGCATTATAAAGTCGCCATGAGTGCACACTGTCACAAGTCGGTACCCATCCTGATCTGACCTTAGATGTTGCTAGGACGTAAAACAACAACAAACAAAGCTTTAGCCACCCCGCCTATTATTTCGACTGTACATCTTGTCTGGCACTTACATGATCAGTAGTTGTTTAGTATGGCGTCTCCTATTTGGTTTGTCATGTTTTATGGCTTATTTACTGTTTTTCCCTGATCTATTACTTAGTACATATTTCTATATATCTATATCTCACTTCCAGTCTTTCTTGATATTCTTTTTGTATTCTTTTAGTGTTTTGATGTTTCTTAGATCACTGCTTTGGCTATTCCAAGCTTTTATGCTCATAGCTAAAACGCTTCTGTCGAAGCACTCACAGTCACAGTTTGATCTTTCTGTTTTTCTACGCTTCACACTGTATGTCTGTTCTAGATGTATATAATGTCCTGGGTTTATCGTTTCTTATCCACATGTCACGCTGTCTGTCTGTTTCAAATGTATATAATACCCTGGGTTTATCGTGTCTTAGCTACATGTCACACTGTATGTCTGCTCCAGGTTAGATAATACCCTGGGTTTATCGTTGCTTATCTACACATCACACTGTATGTCTGCTCCAGGTTATATAATACCCTGTGTGTATCGTTACTTATCTACATGTCACACCGTATGTCTGCTCCAGGTTATATAATACCCTGTGTGTATCGTTACTTATCTACAATTCACACTGTATGTCTGCTCTAGGTTATATAATACCCTGGGTTTATCGTGACTTAGCTACACATCACACTGTATGTCTGCTCCAGGTTATATAATTTTATCGTTACTTATCTACATGTATATCTGCTCCAGGTTATATAATACCCTGTGTGTATCATTGCTTATCTACATGTCACACCGTATGTCTGCTCCAGGTTATAGAATACCCTGAGTTTATCGTTACTTATCTACATGTCACACCGCATATCTGCTCCAGGTTATATAATACCCTGTGTGTATCGTTACTTATCTACATGTCACACTGTATGTCTGCTCTAGGTTATATAATACCATGTGTGTATTGTTACTTATCTACATGTCACACCGTGTGTCTGCTCCAGGTTATATAATACCCTGGGTTTATCATTGCTTATCTACACATCACACCATATGTCTCCTCCAGGTTATATAATACCCTGTGTGTATCGTTACTTATCTAATTGAATTGTCACACTGTATGACTGCTCCAGGTTATATAATACCCTGTGTGTATTGTTACTTATCTACATGTCACACCGTATATCTGCTCCAGGTTATATAATACCCTGTGTGTATCGTTACTTATCTACATGTCACACCGTATATCTGCTCCAGGTTATATAATACCCTGTGTGTATCGTTACTTATCTACATGTCACACTGTATGACTGCTCCAGGTTATATTATACCCTGGGTTTATCGTTACTTATCTACATTTCACAATGTATATCTGCTCCAGGTTATATAATACCCTGTGTGTTTCATTACTTATCTACATGTCACACCGCATATCTGATCCAGGTTATATAATACCCTGTGTGTATCGTTACTTATCTACATGTCACACCGTATATCTGCTCCAGGTTATATAATACCCTGGGTTTATCATTACTTATCTACATGTCACACCGTATATCTGATCCAGGTTATATAATACCCTCTGTGTATCGTTACTTATCTACATGTCACACCGTATATCTGCTCCAGGTTATATAATACCCTGTGTGTTTCATTACGTATCTACATGTCACACCGCATATCTGCTCCAGGTTATATAATACCCTGTGTGTATCGTTACTTATCTACATGTCACACCGTATGTCTGCTCCAGGTTATATAATACCCTGTGTGTATCGTTACTTATCTACATGTCACACTGTATGTCTGCTCCAGGTGTGCGCCGGGCAGGAGTTGGAGAGTGACCGCTACCTGATCCAGGTAGATGCTCCTCTGCTGCAACCAGCCATGTTGGACACAACACCTGCTCCACCATCCGGATCATTCCCGTCAAGGTGAGCGAGGGTAAAGTGACAACACTGCGACGGATGCCAAAATCCGCCTGCTGTCTGATATAGCTGGTTTACACAAAAGAATGCTCTGGCATTCTTTGGTGATGTATATTTGATATTGTCTATGACAAGTTCCCCGGACGTGGTGGCCGATTCGGTAATAGCGCGGACTTCGCGTGCGAAAGGTCGGAGTTAAATTCCCGGTCGAGTCAAACCAATGCCTTACAAAATTGATACTTGTTGCTTCCTAGGTTGGCGCTTGGCATTAATAGGATAGGGAAAGGACTGGTTAGCTCAGCATCAGGGTAATGTGACTGACTGGGATATCGATTTGTGGTGCTGGTGGCTCGATTTGCCAGTGGGGCAGCACTATAAAGTTGCCATGAGTGCACACTATCACAAGTTGGCACCCATCCGGATATGACCTTAGATGTTGCCAGGACGTAAAACTGCAACAACCAGCGAACATTAGAAACAGATGTGTGGCAATGAACAGCTGATGAATAACCCTACCAAGGTTTGGTCAGAGAACAGAAGGCATGAGGTATAAGGTTCGTACGGTTCCTTGAAAACCTGGAAAGTCCTGGAATTTGATAATTCAGGATTCCTCGAAAGTCTTGGAATTTGTCTAATGATCCTGGAAACTCCTGGAAAATCATGACTATTTCTTAAAGCCTATATTATTTTAAAATCATAAATAGCTTGGGTGTTATGTGCATATGTTCTTTATTCATTAATCGGTGATGGTTTGTATTCATGTGATTTTTGTGGGTTAAAAAAAATCCTGTATACAGCTTGATTTTTATATTAAAACTATACATACATTTGTTATTATTTTTGTATGCTTATTTACACTTCGCATCTTGGACAGTAAATCAGCTATGAATACGGCCGTGTTTCAGGGCACTTTAATTTAATAAACGTCTTAAAGACGTCCTGGAATTTTGCACTGAAAGATCCTCAAAAGTCCTGGAATTTGATATGTCTAAATGGGTATGAACTCTGTAGCTGCAACGTGGATTTAAAGTATAGAGTCTATAGTGAAGGGTGGGAGTTGTCATCATCATTGTCAGTAGTTGTGTTGTGTTGTGTTCTGTTCCTCCTAGCTGATTTTCCGCTGTCGACGGAAGATGAGCTCGAGCAGCGCGGTCCTTGGTAACCCGGGCGACGACCGAGCCGGTATGGTGTTTTGTGCGGTTGTACAGAGGAGGATAGCCAAGGCTAGCACTTCCTTCGGCCGACTATGCCAGAGACTGGAAGAACCACCATGTGTCCATTTGGGTCAAAGGCAAGATCTACCGTGCAATCTTGCTATCCACCCTACTATACGGAGCCAAGGCCTGGACAGTGTACAGACGACAGGTGAAAAAGCTGCATGCCTTCATGATGCGACATCTGCGTTCAATCATGAGGCTAACCTGGAAGGACAAAGTGACAAATAAGGAAATACTCGAACGGACAGGGCTGCCCTCTATGGAAGATCTTCTGATCAAAAAGAATCTCCGGTGGACTGGACACCTCATGAGGATGTCATCAGACAGGCTACCAAAGCAGATCCTCTATTCTCAACTGTCTTCTGGTTACAGAAAGAGAGGGCGGCCTCGTCTCCGGTTCAAGGATACCATCACGAGAAACCTGAAACTGAGAGACATTAAGACCTATTCATGGGCGCAACTCTCACAGCAGAGAGCTAAATGGAGAGCGGCAGTCAAGTAATGAAAGCAGTCTTTGACGCATCGCGACCGAGAGCATGATGATGATGATGACATTTCATGAAAGCTGCCTGCAAAAGTGTTGAAGTGCTGCTGGCTTTTGCAAGTTACCAACGGCACTCTCTCGGGGAGCAAATAGAGGTTTCACACTGGCAAGAACATGTCAAGACAGGCGCAAAACTATTTGTCCCTGCAGTGGCTGGTCGGGAGATGTTGGGAGTTCCATACATCAACCGCCCTTAATGCAGCCACAGTGACATGGTTTTAAACAGTTTGCTCCCTTAGCCTTCGGTTCTGTCAAGAACCTGTACCACAAGGCAGTGGTTTACAACTCTGCAAGGCAGGGGCGTTAAACTCCCTGAGGTATAGCACCATCATCCATACCCCCCATACCCCTCCCCCCCCCCCCCACCACATCCCAACTTCGGCCAGGTAAGCTGAAGCTGTGACCTGGCATGTTGGGTTGCGGCTTCAGTCCTTCCTGAGGGACTAGCGGGACTAGCGGAATTCGAAACGCACATATTGGTTGGGTTTGGTGTTGGTAAAAAGGCGTGAGTAGTATAGCGAAAGTATATATATGTGTGAGCTGGATGTGAAAGAAAGAGGAATGAAAAGTAAATAAAGAAAACGTGATGTTGGCTGAAGTAAAAACAGACAACCTATTAAAGCTGCATAGTCCGATGAAATATCAAATTTTCAAAACGAAACCAATTATCTAGATTTGATTTTACATATCTAAATTAGATAATGATGCACTTATTAAGCATTTGTTTCTGCGTAGAGGGCAATACTGAGTCAATTTAACTGAACCTGTTACTGCAGAAGTCAATGGTGTCAGAGTTTTGGCAAGCATGCCAAAACTAATTTTCCATGTTTGCACTCAAAATATCTAAAAAGTTTACCATTTAAAATAAAAGTAACTTTGAACTAATGTCAAGTAGATACTAGTGATCGATCTAATATATTTATCTCAGAAAAAATACAGAAATTCAAAACCATCGGACTATGCAACTTTAAGAATTGTTGATTAACCAGAAGGGAGTATCGATTTCCTAAATATGGCTAGTGGATGGAGGTTGTGGGTATGCAAAGAACTAATAATTACGCCGGAAATGAATTTAATAAATTAATCGCGTGTGGAAGCAATGACTTTAAAATTGATACTTGTCGCTTCCTAGACTGGCGATCCTCATTAATAGGATAAGGCAAGGACTGGTTAGCTCAGTGTAAGGATACTGTGACTGACTGGGATATCGGGTCATGGTGCTGGTGGTCTGGTCTCCCAGTGGGGAAGCACTATAAAGTCACCATGAGTGTGTACTATCACAAGTCGGTATCCATCCTGATATGACCTTATATGTTACCAGGACGTAAAACTCCAACAACCAACCAACCAGCCAGGACCCGATATTCCACCCAGTGGCGAGTATTAATTTTGTATGTCATTGGTTTGACTCGACCGGGAATCAAACTCCCAACCTTCCGCATGGGAAGCTTGCGCTCTACCGATTCGGCCATATATCACATAACGATAGTTGGCTGGTTTTGGGGGTTTAATCTTGGGCTGTCTTCGTTGTCAGTGTATGAAGCAGAGGAGAGCTCAGTTTGAGTTAGATAAAAGATTCACCTTGTACTTGTAGTCATCCGGGTGAACGACAACTTTGTGTAAATACAGGCGAAAATAGCTTTAGTATGGAACAGGAAGTAGAATGCCTGTCTCCAGTATCAAATGGGTACTTATATCGGCACAGAGTTGGTGAAATGGGAGAGAATGCAAAAAGACAAGATGGCGGCATTGGAACACCATCGATTTCACCTTTAAATTCTATTAAACTATATGTTTTATTATATTTTTCAACTCAAAGTTACCCGGGAAATATGAATATATATATATAAAGAATAAGTGTTGCTTCTTAGATTGTGAAATTAGGCTCTCATTTCATTTCCCCATATTTTCGACCGATTTTATATAGGGCTGGTATTCACCCGTGTACTGCGAGTACAGGGTGAATCCTTTATCTAAGTTTGAGTATGTTCACCTCATTTCCCAGGGATGAAAGATCTCCGCAATTTCCCGGATTTCCGCGATTTTGAAATATTTAACGATTAACGCTAACAAAAGGTCAAGGAATCTGGATATGTATGACAACAATTGGGTTTGAATCACGTTCGTATATGACCAGACGGGATGGCCGAATGAGTTAGAGCGTCCGTCTCCCGTGCTGGTAGATCGTGGGGTCGTGGTTTCGAACTCTGGTCGAGTCAAACCAATGACTTAAAAATTGATACTTGTCGCTTCCTAGCCAGGCGCTCGGCATTATTAGGACAGGGCAAGGACTGGTGTGCTCAGTGTCAGGATAATGTGACTGAGTGGGATACCAGGTCATGGTGCTGGTGGCCTGGTTTCCCAGTGGGACAGCACTATAAAGTCGCTATGAGTGCGCCCTGTCCCAAGTCGGTACCCGTCCTGATATGACCTTAGATGTTGCTAGGACGTAAAACAACAAACAAACAAACGTTCTTATATAACCTTAGATGTTGGTAAAACAGCAAACCCAAGCAAGAGCGAGTTTGATATTGGCGATAATATAGGCACAACATTTCCGCGATTCCCTGACAGTGTAATCCTATGGCGGAAAATCAGCTTTTTCACGGAAATCAGCGTCGGTGTACTAATCTTGGCTTGATTTCCGCGTTTCTTTTGTTGTAGCCCACTTTCATCCCTGATTTCCGGAGATATTTATTTAGCAGTTTCGTAAAATGAACTACCTCGATTTTCAGGTGGAAGCTAATCAGTATTGTGAATGAGATTAAGTTCAAAGAATGCCGTAGATAAGATGATAATGGGATGCTTTCTCTTTCAGGTTCCAACGGTCATCTTCACACGGAACCAAGGCCACTGGCCACGCCCACGCCCACGTCCACGCCCACACACCCGCCCCCGCCCCTATCATCGCCCCACGGACCTCTTTACCGGGTCGAGGAGGTCTCAAGAGGAAAATAGGGGTTAGTGCAATGTTTTGATTCTCCTCTTTCAAATTATTGTATTTTATTTACCTCATTGTGGTATTATGGTGATAATGATGGTAATAATGGCATGGAAATTGTCCATGTTGCCGGAAACATGCATAATTCACAAACCCTGACTACGGGCTTGATATGATGAACACCATAGATACAGTTCGTAGCGCGCGTCAAAAGGCTGTTGTAAAAATTTATTAAGCCAAAAATTTATTAGCCCAAAAAGGATTATCTGTGTCTGGTTTTGAATTATGGATAATGATGATAATTATATGCTTTTTATTCAAATATGCAATATGCCAAAGTGTGAGAGCTTCCCGGTGAGATTATAGTTGACTTGAAAGAGCTTCCCATTAAGAAGGCTGTTCACGTGGGAGAGCTTCCCGATGAGATTACAGTTGACGCGAAAGAGCTTCCCATTGAGAAGGCTGTTCATGGGGAGAGCTTCCTGGTGAGATTATAGTTGACACGAAAGAGCTTCCCATTAAGAAGGCTGTTCATGTCGGAGCGCTTCCTGGTGAGATTATAGTTGACGCGAAAGAGCTTCCCATTAAGAAGGTTGTTCATGTGGGAGAGCTTCCTGGTGAGATTATAGTCAATGTGAAAGAGCTTCCCATTAAGAAGGCTGTTCACATGGGAGAGCTTCCCAGCGAGATTATAGTCGATGCAAAAGAGCTTCCCATTAAGAAGACTTCACGTGGGAGATCTTCCTGGTGAGATTATAGTCACCGCGAAAGAGCTTCCCATTAAGAAGGCTGTTCACGTGGGAGAGCTTCCTGGTGAGATTATATATAGTCAACGCGAAAGAGCTTCCCATTAAGAAGGCTGTTCACGTGGGAGAGCTTCCCAGTGAGATCATAGTCGATGATGATAATGATAATTATGATGATGATTTGATCCAAAATATTAAACCTAGATACTAGTGGGCATAGTAAGTATTACTGATGCATACAAGGGAATACTAAGTCAATTTTGTTGAGCCTCTTATGGCTGACGTGCAATACCAAAATTGCATGTGGCATGTGTTCACTTACAATATCTCTAAAGCTAACAATTCATATTCAAAGTGACTTCAAGCTAAACGAAAGTAGATTTATACTATATATATATAGTATAATCTACTTTAGTTAAAATTTGACCGCCCCGAAGGTCTATAGGCGATAACGGCCAGAGGCAGCTGGCATACAGTGCTTAGAGCCCCTCACAGGTGGCGCCAGTTTGGCCCATGCTGTACTACACAGAGTCAGTTAGATAGGATACAGTGAATATACTATTACATAGGGAACTGAATATAGATAGTGTCCTTGTTTATATTCCCATAATGGATTATAGAGCACATATATATTATATATGTAGACACATTTACAACCGTTTCAAATTCTCTCTTCACAGGGATTCATCCCCCCGCGTCAGGTGCGGGCCCGGCCGGCCGCTGCCGCCCCCTGCCCGATGTCCACGCCTCCGGGCTGCCCGCCCTCGGGCGGTCCGCCTCCGCCTCAGGGCAGCCCGGGCCCGCCCCCGCTGACAGCCCTCGAGGTTCTGAGGTCTCGGAAAGCCCGTCTCACCGGCACCTCCAGCGGCTCCGGCCGCCGGTCCGCCCCAGGCGGCGACCCCCTTGTCCCGGGCACGGCGGGGTCCCTTTTCGACGGGTCCCCAGGGCACGGGGTGGGCACGGGGACCGGTGTACTACTACCACCACCACCACCACCACCACTGCCTTCATCACTATCAGCACCACCCGGGCCGGGCCCGGGCTCTGGCCGGCCTCGGCCCAGTAAGCCGCCGGGCTCATCCTGCCCTGAGAAGCCGGTGCCTTATCCATGCCACACTGGGGGCGGAGCAGCCTCCTTAGGGTTAAGCCCTTTATCAACAACATTATTAACAACAGCAGCAGCAGGGGCAACAGCAATGGCAATATCAGGAGTCAAGAGGAGAGTCGCCCTGCCACTGCACTCCCATCATCATCATCACGATCACAGAAGCAACCCATCAGAGCTCACCAGCATCAGCAACACCACGAACAACACCACTAACAACACCACCACTAACAACACAGCCACTGTCGCCAGCAACACTAATAACATCAACTACACCACCACCAACAACAATGCCACCACCACCATCAACACTAACAGAACCAACATTACCAACACCAACAGAACCAACAACATCCCCACCACCAACACCCCCACGGCCGCCATCAACACGAACAACATCAACAACAACACCACCACAAACAGTACCACCACTAACACCCACACTAACACCATCAACACTAACAACACCCGCACCACCAACACCCCCACCACCAACACCCCCACTAACACTATCAACACTAACAACATCAACAACAACACCACCAGCAACAGTACCACCGCTAACACCCCCTCTGCCACCATCAACACTAACAACACCATCAGCCATACCACCACCAACAGCTCCTCTACCACCATCAACACTAACAACACCATCAGCCACAACACCACCAACAGCACCACCATCAACACCCACATGACTGACGAGGTGTACACTGAGGACAGATTCCCGGACTCCTGCCTCCCGCCTCCTCCTCTGCCTGTTTCTCTGACAGGCTGCAGCGACTTTCACGACGACATAGCCAACATCGCGTTGTCGCAGGACACCATGAACGCGCTGCCTGGGTACAGCAGGGTTCTGGCGGGAATCAGGGGGGAGGGTTGGGATGAGGGGAGCGGTGGAGATGTGGGGGGCGGTGGAGGTGGATGTGGGGGTGGGGAGAGCGGATCACTGTGGAGTTTGGTGAGAGACAGGAGTAGGAAACCCATGTGCTCAGGAGGTGGTGGCGTGAAGCCTGGGGATGGTGTGGGAGTAGAGGGTGGTAGGGGTGGGGGTGGGGATGGAGGTGGGGGGGAGTTGGAGGAGAGCGGTTTGGGGAAGCCTCCGCCTCCTTCCGTCGGACATCCACCGCGTAGTAACAGGGGTCATAACCCCGCCGTCAAGACTAATAAGAGGAACGCCCTGCAGATTCTAGCCCTAATCACGAGCAGTGGCGACACCACGCGGCCGCCACCAGAACCTGCAGTGGCCATTGTTCACAGAGCTGCTGCTGGGGCCGGAAGTGAGCCTGGCCTGGGTGGAAACGGGCAGCCTCGCTTTTATTGTGTAGCTGGTCTGAAGGAGCTTCCCATTAAGAGGGCGGTTCAGATGGGAGAGCTTCCCGGTGAGATTATAGTCGACGCAAAAGAGCTTCCCATAAAGAAGGCGGTTCACATGGGAGAGCTTCCCAGTGAGATAACAGTCGATGCGAAAGAGCTTCCCATTAAGAAGGCTGTTCACGTGAGAGAGGTTCCCAGTGAGATTATAGTAAATGCGAAAGAGCTTCCCATTAAGAAGGTTGTTCACATGGGAGAGCTTCCCAGTGAGAATATAGTCGACACGAAAGAGCTTCCCTTTAAGAAGACTATTAACATGGGAGAGCTTCCCGGTGAGATTATATTCAACACGAAAGAGCTTCCCATTAAGAAGGCTGTTCACGTGGGAGAGCTTCCCAGTGAGATTATAGTCAACGCGAAAGCGCTTCCCATTAAGAGAATAGCCGACCTGAAGGAGCTTCCTAATAAAAGCATAAGTGATTCGGAAGAGCCTCCCATTAAGAGTGCAGTCGTTGTGAAAGAACTTGCCAATAAAAATATTATAGATGTGGAAGAGCTTCCCATTAAAAATACAGCTGACCTGAAAGAGTTTCCTAATAAAGACATAAGCAATATGAAAGAGCTTCGCATTAAAAATACAGTCGACCAGGAAGAACTTCCTAATACAAAGATAAGCAATCTGAAAGAACTTTCCAATAATACTACAATCAATGTGAAAGAGCTTCCCATTGAAAGTGCAGTCAATGTGAAGGAGCTTCCCATTAAGGACACACTCTATTTCACAGAATGGTCCGATTGTGACGGGTCCAGGAATGTAGCGGATGATGATGATGATGGCGATGAGTGGTCATTGTTCTCCGGAGATGGTGCTGAGATAAGTCAGACAAGTGGTGCCTGGAGGGATGGGGCTGGTAGCGAGTTGGTCAAGAGGGATGACTTCCCGCTCCCTGCTAAGGCGCTCCTTCCACTGGGTACTGGACACTGCCGGAAGAACCCTAATGACCACGTGACCGCTGAGCAGGACCACGTGACTGCCCTGAGTGGTCATCCTGCTGTCAGGAATTGTCATGTGAATACTGAGTGTGATAATGTGACAGCTGCTGATGGACATGTGACAGTAAAGAATTGCCATGTGAGTACTGGGTATGACAGCGTAACAGCTGCTAATGGACATGTGACAGTCAAAGATGGTAGTTCAACTACTGATTATGACCATGTGACCACTGCTAATGGCAATGTGACAGTCAAGAATTATCATGTGACTGCTGAGTATGGTAATGTGACCACCAGTGATGGCCATGTGACAGTCAATGATGCTAACGTGACTATTGATTGTGACCATGTGAGTACTGATGATGGCCATGTGACAGCCAAGGATGGTCACGTGACTACTGACGATAACCACTGGATTACCTCGTGTGACATTGTGACTGATGAGGATGACCACATGACTGATGAAACTATTGTGGATGACCACGCGACTGACAGCAATTGGCAGATGGCTAGGGACGGTGATATTGTAGCTGGTGAGAGTGAGCAGGGCGGTCGCATGACTAAGGGGTATGTCAATGCACATGCTAAGGATGAGCAGGCGGCAGTCGCTACTAAAGACTGTGCAACTGCTGGCAATGATTACTTCGCATCAGATGAAGCCGCCTATGTTGAACTGAACTTCATGTCAGTATCTGATGGAGACCTAACCCCGCCACCCGACGGCGTTGCATCCCAGGGTGAAGGCGCATGCGCACTGACATCATCAGAAGCTACGCATGACCTTGAGAAGCAGCCGCATCAGTTTTCTTCAGATCTTGACTCACAGATCTCCCAAGGAGGGACGCGGCAGGTGGCTCAACCCCGGGGCGGGGTTCGTAAGGACCCCGCTAGGTGGCCGGAGCCGTCTACCGGAAGTGACATGGTAACCCCGCCCGGTGATCCTCCTAGCTTCTCGCCGCTTTCCCATGCCTCCCTCTCTGATGACGACGACTACAGCATACACAGCGCCACCAGTGGCGCCACCACCGGCGCCACCACCGGCGCCGTCTCGCGCCAGGTGGTGACGTCAGACGTCGCGATGACGTCAGCCGATGACGCGCGGCAGCCGGGCGATAGTGATACGTCACGGCGTCTCGGCGGGAGTCTACACGCCATACATCAGAGGGCGGACCTCGGTGCTCACTGGGCCGTCGAGGCAGATTGTGGGGGAGTGGCTATGAGCTTACCCACGGCTGCCATCAGAACCTCTCCCCAACGCCTTATTAATAACCCAGCCCTGTGCGCGCCTGCCCCCGTCCGCTTTGCGTGCCAGTCGGGCGTGGCGCTGTCCGATAGCGGCATGGGTGATGGACACGTGCCCCTACACGGGCGGGCTCCCAGAGATGCCTCTCACGACCATAAACCGCCCATCAGCTCGCCCCGTGCCAGCCGAGCTGTCCCAGATAGGAGAGATAACCACAGGCCAGGCCTGGGGTCAGAGGCTACGCGGGGCATGCGCAGCTGTAATGCTGACACGCGCCCACAGCGCGCAGTGCCCACTGCGAAGCCGCTGAACCGTACAGAAGCGGGTATTGAACTAACGCCAACACCCACTGCCACTGCCGCTTCACTTCGACCAGCACCAGAGGCAAATGTAATGGAAAAACTCTTTCCCATAGAACGAAACTCCGCCAGCAATAAAACTACTGTTAACACTGCCCACAGCGAAGCCGCCACACATGGTGGATCCATAGCCCTCCCTGTGAACCCGCAAGAAGAGCCTATGCCGCCATATTCTAGCACTTCCGGTCCAGAGAAGACTTCCGCAAATAAAAGTGGAACCGGAAGAGAACTCTCTGGGGATGGAGGGGCTGTTGGTGGCGCCGGCTGTGAGAGCTGTCCACCATTGGGCAGATTCAGACTGGATGATTTAGACTTCAGTCCGGAGATTCCATTCACGTATAACACATCAGGCGCGACATCTGCCTGCTTTGTTGGAAGCGGCATGACGTCATTCATTTCACAGTCGACGTCACTGTCTGCCTCACAGGCGACAGAGCTGCATTCGTCGCAGCCTGCGTCAGAACCCATGTCACAGCTGACGTCACAGCCTATTTTACAGTCTATGTCACAGACTATGTTGGAGATTACGTCACAGCTTATATCGCAGTCTACTTCACAGCCTACATCACAGCCTACGTCACAGCCTACATCACAGCTTACGTCACAAACTACGGCACAGCCTACATCACAGCGTACGTCACAGCATACATCACAACCTAAGTCACAGCCTACGCCACAGCCTACACAACCTACATCACCGCCTACATCACAGCTTTCAACACAGCTTACGTCACAGCATACGTCAAAACCTACCTCAACACCTACATTGCAGCCTACTTTACCGCGTGTATCACAGCCTAGGCCACAGCCTACATTACAACTTACTATGTCACAGTCCAAGTCTCTCTCCAGGTCTCAACAGATGTCGCATCCTCTGGAAAATCACATATTGCAATCCTCGTCGAAGCACACGTCACAATTCTCATCGAAGCCGACATTGCCACCTACGTCAGAGCGTGACGTGTATGATGCGACCATATCACAATCAACGTCAAGTGACGTCCCCGCGTCTCAGTATGATGTCACAGCGTGGGGAGCTGGAGAGTGTTCAGACGTCGCATGGGCTATGATAGAAGGCCCTTTCAACTCTCAATGGTCTGAGATGAGTGCTGACGTCACTGTGAAACCTCACGATAAGAGTAAACAATGGTCTGAGATGAGCGCTGACAACACTGTGAAACCTGGCGATATGGGTAATAATCAAAGGTCTGAGATGAGCACTGACGTCACCATGGAACCTCGCGATAGAGGTAATTATGAAGGGTCTGAGATGAGCATTGACGTCACTGTGGATCCTCACAATAGGGGTAATAATGAATGGTCTGTGATGAGCACTGACGTCACTGTGGAACATCACGATAGCGGTAATAATCAAGCGTCTGAGATGAGCACTGATTTCACTGTGGAATATCACGATAGGGGTAATAAACAATGGTCTGAGATGAGCACTGTCCGACCTGGAGACATTCCTAATGGACTAATGCAGGGGCCTGAAATGATGAGATTGCTGAGACCTTCTAATGGAGAGGTCAGAATGGACCTCTCTTGGGAAGGTCCCACTGCGGTAAGTTCAGACCTCATCGGGAGACCTCCTAATGAATATGAGCATGCTCCGGAAATAAACATGGACCTCTCTGAGGGCACACATTCTTGTGAGGTTAAGCGTGAGTGTTTGTTGAGCTCGGACCTCTTAGTGGGATGTGGGGGGACCTCAGACCTCTCAGTGGGACCTCCTCATGACGGGAATCAGAGAGCCGGGTCTGAGATGCTATCTGACCATGAAAGGTTCAGCGTTAGTCACAAGCTTCAAAGCTATGGCTTCAGTGAGAACCCCATCAGCAGTACGGACTTTATTAACAGCCAGGCTACAGATATGCGGAGAAGTGTCGATCGAGCCGCCTTTATAATACACGCGCCCCCTGACTTGGCGATGAGTTCACGCCCCCGAGAGTTGGGCAGCGGGTTCTCAGGGCAGACAGAAGGTCTCCGTGTTGGGCAGATACAGGCGCCAGATTCGTGTACCTCTCTCAAGGAGCGCTTAACGTTGAGCATCTATCGGCGTGATATGCAGTGTGAGCCGAGAGCAACCGGACACCTCGACCTCCGGACAGGCGCCATACTGACGGACAAGGCGAGCCACGGTAAGATTGCC
Source organism: Branchipolynoe longqiensis (assembly GCA_030323885.1). Classification (NCBI taxonomy): domain Eukaryota; kingdom Metazoa; phylum Annelida; class Polychaeta; order Phyllodocida; family Polynoidae; genus Branchipolynoe; species Branchipolynoe longqiensis. Next base: position 54,363,105 of record CM059192.1, read on the forward strand.
ATGCATCTGGCAGCCTTCCCCCCCCAATCTCTTAGATGCACTGTTTGTGTTTTTTTTATGCTTATATATGCACTTTGCACAATTATGGTTTATCCACCAGCGAAGCACATCAATTACCTGACTGTTTTTGCAGGAATGGGCGCTGGTGGGAATTTGTTATCTGACTGATGTAGTTAACCTGATTGGTAATAATCAGTTGGATCCATGTAATTTGTGTCCAGTGAATGTGTGCACCATAGTTCAATTAAATGATATCTGGGTTTCTTTTGGGGGGGGGCGGTAATTGTTTTGATTAATTACTCAACCTTTTTTCTTTTTTTCGCTGGTATTAATTTTAATCACTAGCATCGATTTCTAGTCATGCCAGAAACATGTAAAATTATTACTGGTGGTGTATGTTACACGAACAGCTTGTCGAGAATAAAGAAGAAAGAAATCAGAAATAAAATGATGCAAGCAAAATTTGTCGGTCCCTTAACTAGTGGAATCAAGACTCCAGTTTTTGTCAGAGCTATTTTTAACCGCCCTCCCGAAAAACCACTATTAACGTCCATATAATTATCTCTCTGTCCAGCATTTACTTTTATCAACATTAATTGGCAGGATTTTACCTCGATTTATTTGTGAAACATGAGCTCAGTGAAAGTAGGCCCTGTTTTATTGACACAATCAGTGCGTGTCCCTGAATGCGCCCGACTTCCTCCCCCCCCTCTTCCACCCTCCCTCCCCACCCTCTCCCCCTCCATCTCCCCCCTCTCTGCCACCCCCTCTCCCACCCTCCCTCTTCCACCCTCCCTCTCCCCCTCTCTCTCGCTCCCCCTCTCTCTCGCTCCCTCTCTCTCTGTCCCTCCCTCTCTCCCCCTCTTCCCCCTCCCTCTCCCCTCCCCCCTCTCTCTCTCCCCCTGTCCCTCCCTCTCTCCCCCCCCCCCACCCCGCATCTCTCTGTCTGCCCGCCCCGCCCCCCTTCCCAGGGTTCAAATGGACGGGCCCTGTGAGAGGCGAGGCAGAGAGGTCCCATCTACTCGCCTGCCGTCCATTTCCTTCTGATATCACAAGTTGACATGCCCCCTTCCATTCACCAGTCGCCTCGAGTGTATTAGCACCGGTCACACAGGGCAGCGGCTGCCGTCAGTGCTGGTGAGTGGGTGGGCGGGTTGGGGGGGGGGGGGGTGAGTAGTGGTGTTCGTGGTGAGATGGTGAGGTTGGGGGGAGGGTGGCGGTGGGTGGTGGTGGAGTGTACTGGGAGCTATCTTTCTTTTTTTTATTATCCTTTTTAGTAGATCATGGGATTCGAACCCACAGGTTCGAAACCCTGGTCGAGTCCATCCAATGACTTAAAAATGTGTACTTATCACTACCTAGCCTGGCACTCAGCATTGTTATAATAGAGCAAGGACGCGTTGACCCAGTGTCAGGGTAATGTGACTGAGTGGGATATGAGATCATGGTGCTGCTGGCCTGGCCTCCCAGTGGGACAGCACTATAAATTCGCCATGAGTGCACACTGTCACAAGTCGGTACCCATCCTGATATGATTTTAGATGTTGCCAGGACATAAAACCCCAACAATCAATCTATCTATCTATATATCTATCTATATATATGTCTGTCTGTGTAGCTATGTGAAAGTGAGCAGAGTGAAAGTTGGCTCACGGTGTAGAGGAGGTGGGGAGGAGAGAATGTCTGTCTGCTCTGCAGTGAATTACATGGAAGTTACACCCCCATGACACCAAACTAGTTCTCAAAACGTCCGACCCCATTCTAAAATGGGGTAGAACATGGCTGCGGACAATTTTGAACATGCTCAAAGTTCTAGAGCCTTCGTTCCTTGCCCGTGCATGCAGTTCATAAAAAGTTAATAAAGCATTGTTACTACATTCACCCACAGTTTGAGCCCATCGGCAACATTTTTAAGAACGTAGCAAGAACTACTTTGGTGTGATGGGGTTATTAAGGTGGTTCGAGAGAAACATGAAGGGGCTGCCGTTATTTATATCCACCTAATAAATTATATAGTACATTATATATATATATATATATATATATATATATATATATATATATATATATATTTATGAAGGTAAACGGTGGACATCTTTCTTGTGCGGTGAATTTGAATCGTTTTTTGGGGTTTTTTTTTGTTAAGGGGTGTGTGGGTGAGCGAAGTAGTAATGCAGCGACATCACAAGTAGGGTATGCTTTCTGTCAGACTGCTGATGCAGCAAGCCGCTGCCTGACTTGACTGACTTGACTGACTGACTGCCGGCAGGCTTCCTGCCCCTCGCCGTACTTGATTGTCAGCTCCGGCCCACGCCCGGCGCACCCGGCGCACCCGACGTGATATTAAAAGACGGCGCAGCTGTTGGAGACGGCGATAATCAAGTGGAGTCCGGCTTTTTGCTATTTGCGTCGCGGAGTGAGTTGTGTGCGCGCACCGACACGGACCATAACGCCTCCACTTTGGGCATATTGATCCGCCGTTAGCGCCCCGCCCCGCCCCGCCCCGCCCCGCCCCGCCCCGCCCCGCCCCGCCCCGCCCTGCCCCGCCCTGCCCCCTCCTCCTCCCCGGCAGGTCGGTTTGCATGCTTTGCCGTATTAGAGGTTTGCAGAGGGTCCGGCCCTTTCCACTCACTGTCCGCCTGGCCCTGGTCTTGGCCCTTCCGCCCTACACCGCGTCGTGCCGCTCCGTTCCCCGCAATGCACCGCGCCACACCATCCTGTAATGCACTATGTTCTCCCGTCCCGCCATGCACCGTTTTTCTCCCGTCCGCCGTGCACCATGTTGCCTCGTCCTGCCATGCACCATGTTGCCCCGTTCCGCCATGCATCATGTTGCCTCGTCCCGCCATGCAGCATTCTGCCCCGTTCCGCTATGCACCATATTGCCCTGTTGCACCATGAACCATGTTGCCCCGTTCCGCCATGCACCATGTTGCCCCATTCCACTATGCACCATGTTGCCTCGTTCCACCATGCAACATGTTGACCCATCCCACCATGCACCATTGCCCCATCCCACCATGCACCATGTTGCCCCACCATGCACCATGTTGCCCCATCCTGACCTGCACCATCTTGCCCTATCCCACCATGCCCCATGTTGCCCCATCCTGCCATGCACCATGTTTCCCCATCATACCATGCACCATGTTGCCCCATCCTACCATGCACCATGTTGCCCCATCCAGACCTACACCATCTTGCCAATCTCTCCATGCACCACATTGCCCCATCCTGCCATGCACTATGTTACCCCATCCCACCTTGCACCATGTTGCCCCGTCCCGACCTGCACCATCTTGCCCCATCCCACCATGCACCATCTTGCCCCATCCTGCCATGTACCATGTTGCCCCATCCTGCCATGCACGACGTATCCCCATCCTGCCATGCTCCATGTTGCCTCATCCCACCATGCACCAGGTTGCCCCATCCCGCCATGCACTATGTTGCCCCATCCTGCCATGCACCATATTGCCCAGTCCTGCCATGCACCATGTTGCCCCATCCCACCATGCACCATGTTGCCCCATCCTGCCATGCACTATGTATCCCCATCCCACCATGCACCATGTTGCCCCATCCTGCCATGCACCAGGTTGCCCCATCCCGCCATGCACTATGTTGCCCCATCCTGCCATGCACTATGTATCCCCATCCCACCATGCACCATGTTGCCCAGTCCCGCCATGCACCGTGTTCCCCCTGTCCTGCCATGCACCATGTTGCCCCATCCCACCATGCTCCATGTTGCCTCATCCCACCATGCACCAGGTTGCCCCATCCCGCCATGCACTATGTTGCCCCATACTGCCATGCACCATGTTGCCCCTTCCTGCCATGCACCATGTTGCCCCATCCTGCCATGCACTACATTGCCCCATCCTGCCATGCACCCTGTTGCCCAGTCCCGTGATGCACCAGGTTGCCCCATCCCACCATGCACCATGTTGTCCCTTCCGGCCATGCACCATGCACCACATAGTCCCATCCAGCCATGTACTACGTTGCCCCATCCCGCCATGCACCATGGTGCCCAGTCCCGCCATGCACAATGTTGCCCCATCCCACCACACACCATGTTGCCCATTCCCACCATGCACCATGTTGCCCCATCCCGCCATGCACCATGTTGCCCCTTCCCACCATGCACCATGTTCCCCCATCCTGCCATGCACCATGTTGCCTCATCCTGCCATGCACCATGTTGCCCCATCCCCCATGCACCATCTTGCCCCATCCCGCGATGCACCATGTTTCCCCATCCTGCCATGCACCATATTGCCCCGTCTCTCCATGCACCATGTTGCCCCATCCCGCAATGCACCATGTTTCCCCGTCCTGCCATGCACCATATTGCCCCGTCTCTCCATGCACCATGTTACCCCATCCCACCATACACCATGTTGCCCCGTTCCGCCATGAACCATGTTGCCCATTCCGCCATGCACCATGTCGCCGCATTCCGCCATGCACCATGTTTCCCCGTCCTGCCATGCACCGTGTTCCCCCTGTCCTGCCATGCATCATGTTGCCCCATCCCACCATGCACCATGTTGCCCCATCCCACCATACATCATGTTTCCCCATCCTGCTATGCACTCTGTTGCCCGTCTCTCCATGCACCATGTTGCCCCTTCCCGCCATGCACCATGTTGCCCCGTCCCGACCTGCACCATGTTGCCCCATCCCACCATGCACCATGTTGCCCCATCCCACCATGCACCATGTTGCCTCATCCCATCATGCACCATGTTGCCCCATTCCACCATGCACCATTATAAAGTCCACGGCTGGAATCTGTAGTTGTGTAGGCAGGCTATGGTGAAATCAATACAGGCAAAAAGAGAAAGGAAGAGTATAACGAGTGAAAGTAGAGAGAGAGCCAAACCCTCAGGTTTATTATTTATAGTGGTACATGGATCTTGTGTGGCATACCACCTGGCCGTGTTCTCCAATGAGAATCAAGCATCTACAGCTCTACTGATGAACATCAAGCATTCCTGTGTCCCCATGGTTCAGGGATGAAAGATCTCTGCGATTTCCGGGATTTTTCCTGTAGCTATAAGTGTATACTAATACGTTGCGCCCTTCCTGATATGACCTTAGATGTTGCCAGGACGTAAAACTCCAACAACCAACCAACCAATACGTTATTTTACGCTGCAGCACCATCAGTGTATACTAATATGTGTTGCAAACGCCGCAGCACTAGCAGTGTATACTACTAATGCCTTCAAATGCTGCAGCACTATCAGCATATACCGATATGTGGTGCAAACGCCGCAGCACTAGCAGCGTATACTACTAATACATGCTTCAAACGGCGCAGCACTATCAGTGTATACCAATATGTATGAAATCCGACTTCTGGGAATTTTCAGCGATTCCCTGACAATGCTAAGCCTATGGGAGAATATCAGCATTTCCGCTTTTTTTCCCGGAGACCACTTTCATCCCTGATGGTTACAGTGCTCTGCCCACCACCACCATGGGGTGTGGCTCCCTTGGCCACCACCTGCCCTGAGCTGAGTGTGTGGTGATCCATGACTAACAGAGGGGTGAGGGGGTAGTAAGTAGAGCTCCAAGTCCCCCTTACACACTATCTGACTAACACACAATGACTATTGACCATGAGTAAAGTATCACCAGCAACTACATATACACATTCATGCACCTGGCCCTATATACCTTTTACACCAACAGACCATTTGCGTTCCCCCACCAATGCGTTTTATCAGAATATTTTACACCACGTTGCCTGGTTCCGCCATGAACCATGTTGCCCCATTCCGCCATGCGCCATCTTGCCCTGTTCCACCATGCACAGTGTTGCCCCGTCCCGCCATGCACCATGTTCCCCATGCACTGCCATGCACCGCGCCACCCATCCTTTCCCGCCATGCACCACACTGCTTCCTCTTTTCCCACAATGCACTGTGCCGTCCCATCATCGCACATGTACCGTTCTACTTTGCTATTGACTACTGAACCATATTCTGTAGATTCCAGATGGTATTAATGTGAGTCGACCAATCAGAAAGCACCCCTGTATCTAACTAACAAAGTGCGCCGTCAACTCCAAAATGGCGATCGCTTCTAGTGGTGTTCTCTGTGGCCGAGTGGTTAGAGTGCCTACCTTTTTTTTCTAGTTCGGACTCCTAATCGGAAGGTTGGTTGTTCGACTCCCCATGCCATCACCTCTGCCAATTTTGACTTCCACCACTGTGTATAACTTACAGCTTCATCAAAGGCCAGTTGCTCTCATACCATATATATGTGGGGTGGGAGCTTAACAATCCCTTAGATTGTAAGTTCGGGCGATCTATCACAAGTATCTGTCTAATGGTGAAAACAAGTCTATTCAGACTTATCCATGATAGGCAGTATAAATCTTCAAGAAAGAAAAAAGATTGAATCGCTGAGAATGTGACTGTGCACTATTCTATAGCTGAAACCGCAGTCCCACAATGCACCGCTCTATAGCCTATCTCACCATTACCCACAATGCCGAGCGCGGCTTAGCCCTCAACATCCACATGACTCGGTCTTTCTGCCCGATCCTATCGACACCTCACAGCCTAACGCGGCCCAACGCGGCCCAACGCGGCCCAACGCGGCCCAACGCAGCCCAACGCGGCCCAACGCACGCCAACGCAGCTCACAGTCTGATACCCCACCCCACCCCGCCAATTATTCTTGTTTGTTTGTTGTTTTACGTCCTAGCAACATCTAAGGTCATATAAGGGCGGTGTGTAGTAGAATGTGTGTTGATTCCAGCTGGGTGGCCAGTCACTCAGCCACCTCCACTGGTTGGTAACTGACTGATGTGTCCACTTTAAGAGTTTGTTAGTTGGTTGCTTGTTCGCAGACTTTGCCACCAGGGGAGCCACTCTTCCTAGAACGCTGATAGCAGCTGGTGCCCTTGTGTAGCAACCCACTGTGGCCAGCGTCCCACGTCACTGATAAACCACACACACAAATCGCCAAAACCAAAATATATAAAAGTTTAAACAATAAAAACCCAAATGCCATGGTTAACACTCTGCACAAAATATATTGTAAGTTGGTGGGTATTATCTACTTAACTTTAGTTTGAAGTGATTTTAATTTTGTAGAGTTAACTCCGGTGGTTTTATGTTTTTTGTCATTGTCTGAGATAAATATATTAGGTTGATCATTATAATCTACCTTACTTTAGTTTGAAGTAACTCTTGTTTTTAAATGGCTAACTTTTGAGAGATTTGAAGTGCAAATGCAATTTTGGCAAGCACGCCAAAACTTGGATACTATACATGACAGCAGTAACAGGTTCTATTTAATTGACTTAGTATCCCCTTATACGTGACAACAAATGGTTAATAAGTGCATCAGTATCTACGTTAGATATGTAAGATCAAATCTATATCAGTGTTTTGGTTTTGAAAATTTAACGCTTTCATCGGACTATGCAGCTTTAATTTTGGGATGCATATTAACAATATTGGCTTCATACGCTGCAGTAGTGATAGGTTGGCTTAGTAGTCAGTATTAATAGCCCTTCTATGCAGTAATAACTGTGTACTGAATGCACTAGTATCTACGGTGGATATGTATTTGATCGAATTTAGGCAAGTCTTTTGGTTTTTGAAAATGTGATGCTTTCATCGGACTATGCAGCTTTAAGTGACTAAGATACCTTTACATATATACATAAGTACCATCTTCAAATAAGACTAGTTGTTTATTATTTTGTATATTTGGGCGGAGGGGGCAATTACTCTTTGGGTGCTATTTATAGCTTGATCTAAAGTGGAAGCCTCTAAGGTCAGGCTGTGACTGTTACCGTCAGTTAGTGCTAATAGCCCTTTGAGGTGAACTGATTTACAAAGGTCAAAGGGATCTCACACAGCTCCATAGGTTTTCTCTATTAAAGATGAAAGTGTTTTTCTTGCTTTTCTTTTTAAATTTCTGTCAATCATAGAGTTTGTTAGTTGCTCGTTATTCTACTGGCCATTGTCCTATAATTATGGATAATTTTCCCGAAAATCAGATTTCCGCTCGCTGTTGATGTTTGTCAACAGTGAATTTAATCCTTGCTGTATGAAGCAGTATTCTGTAGCATATTTAGACTAATTATAGAACCGAAGTATAAATATATGCTGTATAATAATTATACAAGCATAATAACCTGGAATTCCCTGCTTGATCCTCAGCTCCACCCACCAGTGATCGGGTGATGGAGCCTGGGGTTAGTTATCTACTGCTCCAACCTACTCAACCTCAGCTCCGTCAGTGGTGCCACCTCCCACCGCTCACTATCTGCTCCTAACCTCATTCACTGTACCGCCGAAATATTTATCTATATTTATCTATGTATGTCTATCTATATCTAGATATGTACTATGTAATTTATTGTGTGGATATAAATAATGGCAGCCCCTTAATGTTTCTATCTAACCACCTTAACTTCCATGTTATTCACTGCGGAGCGGGCATTCTCTCCTCCCTGGTTCCTCTACACCATGAGCCAACTGCCATTCTGCTGACGTGTATACATGTATGTATATAGGTCATGTATGTAGGTATTGCGCCTGTCTGGACATGTTCTTGACGGTGTGAAACCTCTATTTGTTCCCCGAGAGAGTGCCGATGGTAACTTGCAAAAGCCAGCAGCACTTCAACACTTTTGGAGGCAGCTTTCATGACAACCACACAAAGACGCATTGATGCTGAAATACAGAGGAGGATGGCCAAGTCTAGCGCATCTTTCGGCCGACTACGCCAGAGACTCTGGAACAACCACCATGTGTCCATGCGGGTCAAAGGCAAGATCTACCGTGCAATCATGCTATCCACCCTACTATATGGAGCCGAGGCCTGGACAGTGTACAGACAATAGGTGAACAAGCTGCATGCCTTCATGATGTGACATCTGCATTCAATCATGAGGCTAACCTGAAAGGACAAAGTGACAAATAAGGAAATACTCGAACGGAAGATCTTCTGGAAGATCTATGGAAGATCTTCTGATCAAAAAGAATCTCCGGTGGACTGGACCCCTCATGAGGATGTCATCAGACATGCTACCAAAGCAGATCCTCTATTCTCAACTGTCTTCTGGTTACAGAAAGAGAGGGCAGGGCGTCCTCGTCTCCTGTTCAAGGATACCATCAAGAGAAACCTGAAGCTGAGAGACATTAAGACTGACTCATGGACATCACTCTCACAGCAGAGAGCTAAATGGAGAGCGGCAGTCAAGTAATGAAAGCAGTCTTTGTCGCATCGCGACCGACAGCATGATGATGATGACGATGATGATATAGGTATTTGAATGGAACCAGGAAATTGGTTGCATAAACGAACACGCTCGGGGTGGATAAAATGGTGGTTTAATCCAAAACTTTAAAAAAAAAAAAACTAATATAACTACACTAAAAAAGGATTTAAAGTATTTTTGATTGCATAGTTTAGTTATATTTCCATTTCATTAATCTGGGTTATTACAACAAGAACAATTAAAAAAAACACTTAGGACTTGTACTGGTAGCTGTTATCCTGCAGGACGGTACCAGCGCAAATGTGACGTCATCGCTCCTAGCTACCCCCAGCCATGACGTGGGTTACTGGGGTCGGATCGGTTTGCACACGGCACGTGTATTTTTAGACTCCACTCGCGGTGTTCGATTTGAAATCGTAGCAACTCGGGTGATCCAGGCCGCCATAATCGAAAACGGCCCTGATGAACGGGACTCAAGTCGAAAAGTCGATTTGTGTACGGCGGCATCGTTACAAAAAAAAAGAGGGCGAGAGTATTTGTATGTATGTTGATGTAACGGGTACGGCTCATATAGATCGCGTTCACTTGACCTACTTGCCGGAAGTGACCGGTGAACTGGAAGTAGTTCCGTGCACATCCGCTACGTGGCGTGTATGAGGAGCATACGGTGCTGTGTGTGAATACGAATCTTCCGAGACGCTCAAGCTGGTACCCAGCTGGCCGCTAATCAGGCGCCTATCCAGGGGATGAAGCACACTGCAGCCGCAGCCTGACAAACTGATGCAGTGTACATGACAGACACAAGGGGCGTAATAGATTAATCAACTCGGTTCACCCGAGCCACTTTTTGGCACATGCGCACATCCTACAGACTCAGGTTGAATAAACAAATACGCTCCGGGTGGACAAAATGGTGGCTTAATCTAAGACTTAATGGGTTTTTTCAATAACCGATATATGTACAGCAAAATAGGATTTAAAGTATTTTATGATTGTAGAAGCTGACAATCTGGGTTATTAAAAAAAAGAGCATTAAAACAACATGTCGGAGTTGTACCGGTAGCTGTTATACTACAGGTACCAGCACAGATGTGACGTCATCACTCCTAGCAAACCGCAGCCAAGAGGTGGGTTACTGGGGTCGGATCGTTTTGCACACGGCACATGTATTTCTCGACTCCACTCGTGGTGTTCGATTTGAAATTCTGACGACTCGGGTGACTCGAGTCGCCCGGGTCATGTTAATCGACTACGGCCAAGGGTGTACATAGCGTGGTTGGTGTTTTCCAAGTGTAGTGCACTGATGGAGTAGCACTGGGCGTGGCTGCCTGCGCGCAAGTCTAGACAGGTGGCTGGCTACTATGATTAGTCATCAGCCTGTGGGTGACGAGAATCAGCACTTTGTAGATGGGGTGTCGGAAGCCATCAGAGTGTCTAGGACCCGGTGAACAGACACATACAGGGAAGCGGTATTTTAACTAATGTAAAATATTTTATAGGATAATTTTTACTGCAATGTACATTAGAAATGCATGTATGGTTAAGAACCTGACTAGGTTTGGTTATCGGGAACCATGTGCTTATGGGTTCTAAGGTGAGCTGGAACTATTGGGCTTTTAGTGAAGGATAGAGCTGAGGGTGAAATACATCGACTTCCGGTCATGTATTCATGTACTCACACTGGGGCCGCATTCAGGGTATGGCTGCGAGACGGCTACGAGACGGCTGCGAGACGGCTACGAGACGGCTTTTGGCTTACTTCCTTTCAGGGTACGCCTCCGAGTCATTTCGGAGACATCTCCCTTTTCAGACTGGAGACAAAAAGTGCCTAAAAAATGGCCACCGTATTCAGTTGTTTCAGCCAATCATAGCTCTTATCTTCCATTGTAAATCGCTGCCCCCAATGTGGGTGGCCATTTTCGAGGCGACCAACAGTAAAGTCGTTCAGACTAATGTGACGTCAGGAATTTCTCCGAGGAGCCTCCGGTGCGTATCTTGAACGCGGTCCAGGTCTGTGGTGGAGTGGTTAGAGTGTCTGACTTTTTTCTAGGTCAGACTCCTAATCTGAAGGTCAGTGGATCGATTCCCTGTGCCCCCACCTTTGCCAATTAGAATTTCCACCGCTGTGTATAACTTACAGCGTCATCAAAGGCCAGTTGCTCTCATACCATGTCTATGTGGTGTGGGAGCTTAAAAATCCCTTGGGTCGGTAAAAGTGTAGGCCCGGGCTTTCTATGGACAAACTGTCTAATGGTGAAAACAAGTCTATTCAGAGTTATCCACGATAGGCAGTATAAATCTTCAAGAAAAAAGTCCCTTCTCAGTGGACATGAACTCGGAATACACATATTCTTCATGGGATTGACCAGACGGGATGGCCAAATGAGTTGAGCATCCATCTCCCGTTTTGGTAGATCATGTGACTAGAACTCATGGGTTCGAACCCTGGTCGAGTCAAACCAATGACGTAAAGATTTATACTTGTTGCTTCCTAGCCAGGCGCTCAGGATTATTAGGATAGGGCAAGGACTGGTTGGCTCAGTGTCAGGATAATGTGACTGGGATATCAGGTCATGGTGCTGGCGGCCTGTTACCCCAGTGGGGCAGCGATATAAAAAGTCACCCTAAGTGTGCACTGTCACAAGTTGGCCCATCCTGATATGACCTTAGATGTTGCCAGGGTGTAAAACTCCAACAACCAACCAATCAATCTTCATGTGGTTTTGAGTTGGTGTGTGGGGATGGGTGGGGGGAGGAGGTGAGTGTGTGGGGGTGGGGGGAAAGGGTATTACAAGCGCCCAAGCACACACTGGGCTGTATGCGCATGTCTGTCCAAGCGGGAGGCTGGGGATCCTCCGGACTTATTGGTGTCTGCTTTCCAATTGAGGTCAAGGTCGGATGAGGGTAATATGATGGATGGGTGGGTGGGTAGAGTAGGTTACAGAGATATGATGTGGTTAAAGCATGCTGCAAATGTTTTATATATATATATATATATATATATATATATATATATATATATATATATATATATATATATTTATGTGTGTTGTATACTCTATTATGGGAGTATAAATAAGGACACTTCCATCGTCAGTTCTTAAATGATTGGTTAATAATGCTAGTTTCTCGTATGTCCATACATGCGCTAACCACATAAAACCAACAAATCAGATAAACGAGGCAGGTGACTTTTTTAATGAAACAATGATTAATAAAGAACACTAGATTCTTGTATGACCATATGGCCTATATATGCGGTAACCACATAAAACCAACCAATCAAATATGAGACAGGCAGCCTTTTAATGAAACGATTGGTAAAGAGCGCTAGTTTCCTGTATGTCCATATATGGGTAACCACATAAAACCAACCAATCAAATATGAGACAGGCGGCCTTTTAATGAAATGATTGGTAAAGAGCACTATTTTCTTGTATGTCCATATATTCGGTAACCACATAAAACCAACCAATCAAATATGAGGCAGGCAGCCTTTTAATGAAACGATTGGTAAAGAGCACTAGTTTCTTGTATGTCCATATATGCAGTAACCACATAAAACTAACCAAACAAATATGAGAGAGGCAGCCTTTTAATGAAAGGATTGGTAAATAGCGCTAGTTTCTTATGTGTCCATATATGCATTAACCACATAAAACAAGCCAATCAAATGCGAGACAGGCGGCCTTTTAATGAAACAATGATTGGTGAATAGCGCTAGATTCTTGTATGTCCATGTATGTGTTAACCACATAAAACCAACCAATCAGGTATGAGACAGGTAGTCTTTTAATGAAACAATGATTGGTAAACAGCGCTAGTTTATTGTATGTCCATATATGCGTTAACCACATAAAACCAACAAATTCGATCAACGAGAGAGGTGGCCTTTTAAGGAAACAATGATTAATAAACAGTGCTAGTTTCTTGTATGTCCATATAATATGCATTAACCACATAAACCAACCAATCAGATAATTATTAATAAACAGCGCTGGTTTCTTTTATGTCCTCCTCCTACACCAGGTGGCGTGGCGTCGGGCAGTGCACTGGGATCCCAGGCTGCCCTGGAGGCCCTCTGCCAGAGGCTGCCGGATGCAGCGTCCAGTCCCCCTGGCGGTGACCTCCTGTCGGCTAAGGTGCCGGGGTCAGCGGCCCGGAGCCCGGGGCACGCCAACCAGCTGGTGCCCGGCCACAGGCCCGGCCCGCCCCACACGCACAGCCTTCACCTTCCCGGGCCCCTAACCGTGAGTACCCGGCCAGTTCAACATCCATTCAACTCATTAAAAGCTGCATAGTCTGATGAAATATAAAATTTTCAAAACCAAACCAATTATCTAGATTTGATTTTACATGTCTAACTTAGATACTGATGCACTTATTAAGCATTTGTTTCCGCGTAGAAGGCAATATTGAGTCAATTTAATAGAATATGTTACTGCAGAAGGCTATGGTGTCAGAGTTTTGGCAAGCTTGCCAAAACTAATTTGACATGTTTGCACTCAAAATATCTCAAAAGGTTACCATTTAAAATAAAAGTAATTTTGAACTAATGTAAAGTAAATACTAGTGATCGATCTAATATATTTATCTCAGAAAAAATACAGAAATTCAAAACCATCGGAGTATGCAACTTTAAATAAAATGTATTGGGGTCATTCTCTGAAACCGGGCACCATGTATTTGGTTTCCACTTTCTGATGGTGATAATTAATGTTTAGTTTTGTTTGTTTTTGGTAGCAAGTCAAATAATTATTGTTGCCTGTGTGTATTATATATGTTAGGTATAATACATGTTATTTAATCTATCTCACATAATGTATATAGAAGAATGCTTGTATAATTTTGTGCTAAAGTGAAGATTTACATATCGACACCATGCATTTATTTATCCAAACTTTTGTTATCTACTTTTTTTCCTGTAAGGCATAATCTTATATGCAGAATATGTAACCTTTCTCGTGGCTGCTTGTCATAATGGATAAGGCATCTGACTTGGAATCAGAAGGTTGCGAGTTCGAGTCTCGTTGTAGTCAAGTAACATTTTTGAGCACCAACATCCATTAGGATTTTGTCTGATCCATAAAACATGCTTTCGGAATCTCGACCATTCCGCAGACCAGTGCACAAATTGACATACTGTGTGAATCTGATGTGATTTGAACATGCAACCTTCTGATGTGGACACACACGCTACGCTACCTTTGTGCCACAGAGTCCACTAATGGATTCAATGGTCACATGAATTTCGCTTACAAGAACACTGGACCTAGAATCCTACCCGTCATCTAACCTACCCCTAGGTTGAGAATTAAATGGCATCAACTCAATCTTTACTGAAGAACAGGTGTGATACATGAATTCCTTTTAGCAACCTTCACTATCATTAGCAAATACCTTTTCACTTGATTTGCAAACTGAAGCTCGATTCTGTTGTGATTTAAGTATAATGATTTGTAACGTTTTCCTATACTATACTTGGTCAGTGTGTACCATGGCAGATATATAAATTTCATACATGTGGCCACGTGGCCTAATGGATAAGGTGTCTGACTTCGAATCAGAAGATTGTGATTTTGAGTCTTGTCATGGTCAATTAACCTTTTTGAGAACCAAAATCTATCAGTATTCTCTGTGATCCACAAAACATGCTTTTGGAATCTCGACCCTTCCGCAGACCTGTGCAAAAATTCACACACTGTATGACCCCGTCTTGATTTGAACACGCAACCTTCTGATCTTGGGCTGTATGCATGAAGAAGTTTTTATTGGCTCCGGTGTTAAGAGCCGCTGCTCGGGTAGCTAACGCCCGTGTTGGGAAATGGGTCACAGGGTATGTACAGTGCCAAAGCGCGGTGGTGTTAGCTAACATATCAGTTATTTATAGATTTGGGGTATCCCTCTGAGCCTGTTCCCGGTGAGCACCGCTATTTGCCAATATCGCCGCCGTAGCGGTGGCTGTGTTAATATCACATCGATTTTTGGTTTAATATGACCAAATTTCACTTTTTGAGGATCTTATTCTGTTAAATATGATAGCATTGAATAGATTTGGGCCTAATATATCGCCGCTACATTGGCGGCAGCGGTGGGTGGCGGCGGTGGGTGGCGACGGCGATTTGTTTTGTTTACATTCGACAATATGAATATCACCGCCGATGTAGCGGCAGCATTAATATCGCTTCGATTTTGGGGTTAATTCAAGACACGAGACGGAGCTATAGTAGGGAGTTTATTGGAGTTTGTAGTGAGGTTAACAGCTACAGTCAAGTGGTAGGTAGGTCAATATGCGATAGAGTATGAGTAACAATGAGTAGGCAGTCAAATAGTCAATAGGTACCATGAACTTAGGCGGTCAGATAGTATGACTCGTACAGTAATGAGTATATATGTAACAATGTGAACAATAGGAGACATGTGCATCAGGTATGCGGTCAGGTATGTATGAGGTAAGCAGAAGGGGTATGGGGTAGGGTCGGTAGTCTAAGGTGGTGTGGGCGGGGAGGGTTATGTTTGGTGAGGTCTTGGGGGCGAGTAGGGGGAGGAAGGGATGCGATAGGGCCAATGGGGGATCTGGTCTGAGGGAGGTGTGGGTTAGGTCGCGATCCGGGCCTCAACAAAATAGTGTTGAGAGTGCCCGGGTCGCGGCCGTAAATGCGTGTGGTCAGTGACGTCGGCGCCTTTGATGGTGTGCCCCGGGTCGTGCCTTCATCTGGTCACGAGGAGGTTTCCCTGCCTCAGTAGGGTGAAGTAGCCCATTAGGAGGGTGGACGACAGGATGTGGGCGCGAGGGCCCGCAACGGCCAGGCAGACAAGGGTCATCTGCAGGTGTCTCACTGTGAGGGGAGGGGCTTGGCGAGTCACGTGGGGCGAGCCCTTGAGCACCCCCCCGTTTGATGGTGGCGACTAGGTACGTGTCGAACAGGGCAATTGCCCCTGTGCAGAGGCTGACCCATGTCCGAGCCGCACTGAGGTAGTTCATGATGGCCCCAGGTGCAGAGAGGGCAGTGGCGAGGTGGGCCACGTACGCGGCGATGTCCATCTGTTTGGAGCGGAGCGGGTTGTATGAGGCAGTTTGTGCGTGCCGCAGGTACGTCTTGGTCTGCAAGATCTTGTTGCGCCAGGTCCCGGGTGCGAGCCCGGCTCGGAAGAGTCGGATGACGTCTTGCTTGTCGCTGTGTGTGCCTGGGGAGAGAGAGGCAAATTTTTACGATCTCCCCAGGCTATAGGTTTCCTGCCATGATGCCTGAGTCATGGTGGACCCTTATACGTGTGAGGTCCATGTCCTCCACAAACCAGTCGGCCCTCCGGCGCGCGACGTCGTCAAAGGGTGCCCTGTTGAGGGCATCGGTGAAGGCGATCTCGGCCCCCGCCTTGTGAACAACCTGGACCTCACAAGAGCGAAGTGCGGCGAATGTCCATACCGCCCTCGCGCAGGCACAGAGGATGGGGTCTCTGCTAGCTCCAGACGTGAGGACGATCTGGGAGGACTGATTGTCAGTGTTCACTATAATCACGTAGTCTAATGGGTTCGGCGGTGTTACTGCATGCAGTGCAACAATGATGTTGAGTGCCTCGAGCTGGTCTATGGACTAGTGGTTGTCGAGGTACTCAGGGGAGTAAGCCTCGGATACGTAGCCTGCGGGTGAGTAGGCGCCCCCGGACTTCAGGGAGGAGTCGCATTCGATGGTCCATTCGTGCTTCGGCGGGGGGCAGAGGAGGATGATGCCGTTCTATGCCTCGGCATAGGTCAGGAACCATTGAATGTCCCTGGTCATGTCCAGCATGTGGTGCCTGCCTGAAGGCATCTAGTATGCATCTAGTGGGCGGATGCACCTGGCGACGCGCTGTAGTCGTCCCACCATGCGTTGGAAGTCTTTCCTGGATGCCTTCGCATCAGTCGTCCATCTGTGGCACTCGTCAACCACCTCAGCGAGCTTGGGGGGTGGAATTTTAACCGTCATTTCTTCTTTGTCGACGACAAAGCCGAGCCATTCCAGGGTGTGGGTCGGGGGCACGCACTTCTGGGGCGACAGGGCGAAGCCCAGGTCTGCTGTGAGCTGTATCGCGTCGACGTAGGCGGTCTCCACCCCGCGCTGGGTTGCCTCTACCCTGACGAAGTCGTCGAGGTAGCAGAGCACGAAGTGGCCCTTCCGACGTAGGAGGTAGACCACCGCGTTTGTGGTACGAGCGCAGGCCATCGAGGAGGTGCGGCACCCAAAGTCGATGAGCTGGTCGTCGTGGTAGGCACTTAGCAGGTCCCTCCAATGTTGTATGTTGAGGTCAGATGGTACAGGAACCCGGGCGGATATGTAGTTGGGAAGGCCTGTCCTTCGCACCTCGTCATAGATATACATGTATATATCGTTTTTCTATATCCATGGCTGTGAGGTGGGCCAGAACCGGTCCAGGATATTCCGATATGATAGGGGTATGTGGGGGGGATTATAGGGTGGTGCCGGCTGGCTGGCTGCGTCATCAGTGACGTCATCAATGTCTTCATTGGCGTTCTCTCGCTGGTGATAGGTGAGGAGGGCATCGAGTGGTTTGTGGTCGGTGGCATCAGGTGCGTCTCCGCCTGGTTGTTGTCGGGTCGCGGGCCGAGCGTATGGCTGAACGCATGCGACAGTTGTTCGTGTCGGCTTGTAGCGAACTATGACTGATGTCTTGGGTGGCGGTTGTTGTGGGGTATGAACTGGGGTAGTGGCAGTGTTATGTGTAGTCGAGTTGGTGCTGCGACGGCGGGCCATGTCCGTGGGTGGTTCGTCGGTGGGGCAGTACGGTGCACGTGTCTACCACGCGTGGTCAGGGGGGTGGATGTGGTGGGTATGTGGATGTAAGGCGGGGTTGCAGCCGTGCTGGGGGGTGTGGTGGGTGCGTTGAAGTCTGTGGGTGTGTGGTTCTGGGCGGAGTGTCCGTCGGTTGTCAGGTGGTTGTGTGGGTGGGGTGGGGGTGGGTTCTCAGGCGGGGGTTGGGGTGTGGTGGGGGGCTGGTGGTGTGGGTGGCAACAGCGGTCGGGTTGGCGGTGGCATGTGTGCAGTCTTGCTGGGGGCTGTTTTTTTCGGGGTAAAGGTGGACGTCGGATGGTGGTGGGCCGACTGGGCGGCTGTCGATGGCCGACACGTGGTGTGTCTCGGCCGTTACTTTTTTGTTCATGTCTTGGCCGTTGGGGGCGCGTGCGTATCCTGGCACGGGGATAGTGCCATTAGTGTCCGCGACAGCGTGTAATGGTCGTTCTGGCTGGCTGCCTTCCGGTCCATTAGCATTCGGGGGGGTGGGGGGGTTTAATGGGCGGTCCGTCGTCTGATGTCGGGCACGCGCCTGTTGGGGATGGTCATTAGGGGCGTCTGGCTCGGATTTGGTGAGCTGCTCGCCGCATCGCTTGGACACATGTGGTGTGCTGGGGGGTTGATGCCTCCCATTTTGGCGGGAAGTTGTGGGTGTGGTAGCATCCCACGTGGTGTTTTGGCGGGACTCTAGAAGCTGTTGTTAGTGTCCCCACGCTGGATTTGGGCGGGAACCGGGGTTGGTGCAGGTGGCCGTAGTGTGTAGAATGCGGCGATCTGTGTGGCTGCAGTTGTATGTAGATGGCGTGTGGGTGGCGCTTTGGTGTTCCTCGGTCGGGTCACGGGTGGCGTTTTGGTCGGCACGTCCCAAGCCGTTCAGCGAAAATCCGCTTTCTGGGGTTCGTCCGCCTCGGTTGCTGCTGCTTTTCTTTCCAATTGTCGCTTTTTATTATTGCAGTCCTGTTCATGGTGCGGGTTCAACTTACGATGTTATTTGCGCACCACGCACACACGTGCGCATACTTTTCGCTACCCGTCCCGTGTGTTGCCGTGTAGCCACAGTCGTTGCCCCAGTTCCACCTATGGCATGGGCGGCCGTCGGTTTCTGGTGCGAATTCGGGTCTTTTGTACGGTGTAGTGGCTGCCGCTTGGTCGTCTTGCCTGTTTTGGCCGCGATGAGGCAATTCGGATCTGGCTGTTCGTCTCTGCTCTTCTTTGCGTATCCCAGCCAGGCATGCTCCTCTCTGGAGGTCCTTTATGGCCTGGTCGTCCCGCCAAACTCTAGGGAGGTGACCGTCATCGATCATGGCAAATGTTTTTTCTGACCAGGCCAAGCAGGTTTCCCACTGCCATTCCTCGGCCATGTCGTATATCTCGTCCTGGTGGTCTAGGATGGGCTTGATCCAGTGGTGGAGGAGCTTGGGGTCCTTCCTCATACGTGATAGTGCTGATAAATATTCATGCCAATTGCTTTCCCCCAGGCCTACCTTTCCCTTTTTCTCGTCGCGAATAACGTAGGTATGGGGGAGGAACTGCTTCCTACCTCTGTTGCTAGGGCGTCAGTCGGTGTTTGTGTCCAGTATGGCGTCAACGAAATCCTTGTGGCGGTGGTCGTCCTCGCTGGACGACGTTGAATAGGTGCGGTGGGCTGTCCTGCCCCGGCGGGATACAGTGTGCTCGTCGGCATTGTCACGGGCGCGTCGTCCTTTGCCTTTCCGCCTGCTGCTGCGGCTTGAGTCGTCGGAGGCGTCGCACCACCTGCGACCACGTGGTGATGGCGGTGATCGCAGGGAGTCGGTGTCGTCCCGTCTCCTCCGTTTTTTGGTCCGTGTATTGTCTGGAGATCTGCTCACTGTACGGCCAGCCATTAGGTAGACTCTAGTGCATGCACCCGCTCCGCCATGTCCTTAGCATACGATGCCTGCTGTGTGATGGAGTCGGCCATGGACTGGTGCAGCAGGGCGATTTGCTTGGCCGTCGATCCGTCGTCGGAGTCTGTCTTTTTGTGTTGGTGGATTTTGTGCTACTACTGACCGGGGTCGGCCGCGTAGGCACGGTGTCCGGGCCGGTTTGGGGTCGGTGGTCTGGACCGTTACGGCAGCGTGTCGTGTAGTCTTCCATGGCGGCATGGTGAGCTGCTCATGGCGTTTGGAGGTCGGCCTATCGGCGTGTGGCGTGTGGCTGAGAATTGGCGTGAGGTCGTGTCGGTGTGCTGTCTGGGTGAGAAGTGGCAGGTGGGAGGAAGTGACGTCAGGGCGTCGCTGGTTGTCGGGTCTGGGCGGTGGTGGCGCCATCTGTAGGTTGGCAGGGGAGGTGAGGAAGAAGAGGGGGGGGGGGGGTAGTGGTCAGGGCGGTGGTGGCGCCGCCTGTAGGGAGGGGGGTTAGGGAGTTGGAGGAGCAGGGGGAGGGAGGGGGAAGGTGATGGGGTAGGTGGAGGTAACGGTGGGGAGGTAGGGTCAGCCCTGACTCGGTCCGGCATTACCCATATTACCGCGGCAATATGGACAATTTGACAAAATTTCATTTTTGAGGATGTTATTCTGTTAAATATGATAGCATTGAATAGATTTGGGCCTAATATATCATCACCGATGCGGCGGGTGGTGGGGGCGGCAATTTGTTTTGTTTACATTCGACAATATGAATATCGCTTCGATTTTGGGGTTAATTTGACCAAATTTCACTTTTTGATTATGTTATTCTGTTAAATATGATAGCATTGAATAGTTTTGGGCCTAATCGATACCTAACACCGCCCTTAAATCTGCTACGGAGTGGTGTTAGCGTACCCAACCTTAAACTCGCGGTGTTTCCGTAACACCGGCCCATGCATAGGGACTTTTCGCAGCTAAACCAGAAATCCTGTCCAAAACCAGTTTTGGCTCGCTAACACCACCCCATAGATACGGCCCCTGGAGTCAGACGCGCTACCTTTGTGCCACGGAGTCTACTAATGACCACAGGAATTTCACTTACAAGGAAACTGGACCTAGAATCCCGCACGTCATCTAACCCAGTCCTAGGTTGAGAATAAAATGTCATTGTCTCACTCTTTTCCGAAGAACAGGTGCGATACATGAAATCCTTTTAGCAACCTTCACTATCATTAGCAAATACCTTTTCACTTGATTTGCAAGCTGAAGCTCGATTCTGTTGGCAGTGATTTAAGTATAATGATTTGTGAAGTTTTCCAATATTATATTGGTCAGTGTGGACCATGGCAGATATATGAAATTTATACACATGGCCATGTGGCCTAATGGATAAGCAGAAGATTGAGAGTTTGAGTCTCGTCATGGTCAACTAATGTTTTCAAGCAGCACCAAAATCCATCAGGATTCTGTGTGATCCACAAAACTTGCTTTCGGAATCTCGACCATTTCACAGACCTGTGCAAAAATTCACACACTGTATGACCCCAACATGATTTGAACGCGCAAACTTCAGCATGGGGCGGTGTTAGTGAGGCAAAACTGGTTTTGGACGGGATTTCTAGTTTAGCGGCGAAAAGTCAGTATGTATGGAGCAGTGTTACTGAAACACCATGAGTTTAAGGTCGGGTATGCACTAACACCACTCCGTAGGAGGTTTATGGGCGGTGTTAGGTACCGATTAGGCCCAAATCTATTCAATGCTATCATAATTAACAGAATAACATCCTCCAAAAGTGAAATTGTCTCAAATTAACCCCAAAATCGAAGTGATATTAACGCCCCAGCTACATCGGCGGCGATATTCATACTGTCGAATCTAAACAAAACAAATCGCCACCACCGTCGCATCGGCGGCGATATATTAGGGCCAAATCTATTCAATGCTATCATATTTAACAGAATAACATAATCAAAAAGTGAAATTTGCTCAAATTAACCCCAAAATCAAAGCGATATTAACGCCGCACCTACATCGGTGGCGATATTCATACTGTCGAATCTAATGGGGCTGTCGCATTACGACATTTCTCGCCAACGCGCGTCGACATATGTGATTTTTTGGCAGAACGTCGGGAAACATCAGGATACATGACGCGCGCGTTAGGCGCATGTTGGTTTTCGTTGATGGACGGCAACGGTCGACGACGGTCGGCAACACGTGTCATTGGAGCGGCAAAGTTTTGTCCTTGCACAAAACTTTCTACGACCAACAACCCGCGACAAGGCACGGGTGCCAACATTATGGCGAAGTCAGAAGCACGTCGATATCGCTGGAATAACGTTAGGCACACGCCGCCCGCGCGTGAGGGTCGTTGCGCCAAACTGTTGCTTTGTTGTTTTCCGTCCTAGCTACATCTAAGGTCATATCGGGACGGCCTGCCAAACTTTTTTTTTTGCACAACGTCGGCCGCACGCTACCAATACGTTGCACTGACGCCGAAAATGTTGACGTTTCTCGACGATTAAGATTTTGCGCGTTGGTGGCGCGCCGGCGAGAAGTGTCATAATGTGACAGGGGTATTAACAAATCAAATCGCCGCCGCCGCATCGGCGGCGATATTGTAAAATCGCTTCGATTTTGGCCTTACTTCGACCAATTTTATTTAACAGAATAACATTTAAAAAAAGTGAAATTTGGCCAAATTAAACCAGAAATCGAAGCAATATTAACGCCGCCGCCGAATTTTGGTCAAATTAAACCAATAATCGAACCGATATTAACGTTGCCGCCGCCGATGCGGTGAAATAGCAACGCTCCCCGGGAACAGGCTCAGAGGGATTTCCCCAATCTATAAATAACTGCTAGGTTATCTAACGCCACCACACTTTGGCACCGTACATACCCCATGACCCATTTCCCAACACCGGCATTAGCTAACCCGAACGCGGTCCTTAACACCGGAGCCAATAAATAATTCTTCATGCATACGGCCCCTGATCTGGAGTCACACGCGCTACCGTTGTGCCACAGAGTCTACCAATGACCATACAAATTTCGCTTACAAGGAAACTGGACTTAGAATCCCACCCGTCATCAAACCCAGTCCTCGGTTGACAACCAAATGGCATTGTCTCAATCTTTTCTGAAGAACAGTTGCGATTCATGAAATCCTTTTAGCAACCTTCACTGTCATTAGCAACTTTTCACTTGATTTGCAAGCTGAAGCACGATTCTGTTGGCAGTGATTTAAGTATAATGATTTGTGAAGTTTTCCAATACTATACATGGTCAGTGTATACCATGGCAGATATATCCAATTCATACACATGGCCATGTGGCCTAATGGATAAGGCGTCTGACTTCGAATCAGAAGATTGTGAGTTTGAGTCTCATCGTGGTCAACTAACCTTTTTGAGCAGCACCAAAATCCATCAGTATTCTCTGTGATCCGCAAAACATGCTTTCGGAATCTCGACCATTCCGCAGACCTGTGCAAAAATTCACACACCGTATGACCCCGACGTGATTTGAACACGCAACCTTCTGATCTGGGGCCGTATGCAGGAGTCAGTGTTAGCGAAGCAAAACGGTGTTTGGCGGGAATTCCGGTTTAGCGGCGAAAAAATGGTATGCACGAGTCAGTGTTAGGCCTAACACCAAAGGCTTAACCGGTGTTACCTTACCCCTAAAAAATATCAGGTTTAGCGAGTTTATTAGGCCCAAATCTATTCAATGCGATCATATTTAACAGAATTAAATACGTAATAAGTGAAATTTGAGGAAATTAACCCTAAATTCGAAGCATTATTAAGGCTACCGCCGTATTGGCGGCGATATTAATATTTATATGTTCGAATCGACGAACGTAAAGTAAACAAACCGCCGCCGCCGCCAGTATGGAAAGCGACGTCGATGTGGCGGCTGCGGCGATTTGTTTACTTTACGTTCGTCGATTCGAACATATAAATATTAATATCGCCGTTGTTACGGCGGCAGCGTTAATATTGCTTCGAATTTAGGGTTAATTTCCTCAAATTTCACTTATTGCGTATTTAATTCTGTTAAATATGATAACATTTAATAGATATAAGCCTAAAATATGGGTACAGACGCAGAGGGATTTCCCAAATCTATAAATAATTTCACATTTAGCTAAAATGTAAGTGTTACGCGCTCCTGCATACCACTTGACACAGTTCCTGACATCGGCGATAGCTAATCGGTAATAGGCTGTAACACCAAACCCCGCTAACACTGACTCCTGCATACGGGCCCTGGAGTCAGATGCGCTACCGTTGCGCCACAGAGTCTACGAATGACCACAGGAATTTCGCTGACAAGGAAACTGGATCTAGAATCCTGCTTGTCATCTAACCCATTCCTAGGTTGAGAATTAAATGGCATCGTCTCAATCTTTTCCGAAGAACAGGTGCGATACATGAAATCCTTTTGGCAACCTTCACTATCATTAGCAAATACCATTTCACTTGATTTGCAAGCCGAAGCTCGATTCTGTTGGCAGTGATTTAAGTATAATGATTTGTGAAGTTTTCCAATACTGCACTTGGTCAGTGTGTACCATGGCAGATATATGAATTTCATGCTCGCGGCCACGTGGCCTAATGGATAAGGCGTCTGACTTCGAATCAGAAGATTGTGAGTTCGAGTCTCATCGTGGTCAACTAACCTTTTTGAGCAGCACCAAAATACATCTGTATTCTGTGTGATCCGCAAAACATGCTTTCGGAATCTCGACCATTCCGCAGACCTGTGCAAAAATTCACACACCGTATGACCCCAACGTGATTTGAACACGCAACCTTCGGATCTGGAGTCAGACGCGCTACCGTTGCGCCACAGAGTCTACTAATGACCATAGGCATTTCGCTGACAAGGAAACTGGATCTAGAATCCTGCTCGTCATCTAACCCATTCCTAGGTTGAGAATTAAATGGCATCGTCTCAATCTTTTCCGAAGAACAGGTGCGATACATGAAATCCTTTTGGCAACCTTCACTATCATTAGCAAATACCGTTTCACTTGATTTGCAAGCCGAAGCTCGATTCTGTTGGCAGTGATTTAAGTATAATGATTTGTGAAGTTTTCCAATACTATACTTGGTCATTGTGTACCATGGCAGATATATGAAATTCATGCTCCTGGCCACGTGGCCTAATGGATAAGGCGTCTGACTTCGAATCAGAAGATTGTGAGTTGGAGTCTCATCGTGAGCAGCACCAAAATCCATCAGTATTCTCTGTGATCCGCAAAACATGCTTTCGGAATCTCGACCATTCCGCAGACCTGTGCTAAAATTCACACACCGTATGACCCCGACGTGATTTGAATACGGAACCTCCAGGGGCCATATGCAGGAGTCGGTGGTATTCGGTGTTAGCGAGCCAAAACGGTGCTAAGCGGGAATTTCCCAGTTGGTGGCGAAAAATGGTATGCACGAAGCGATGATAGGCCTAACACCAAAAGCTTACCCGATGTTACCCTACCCTTGGTAAATAGGAGGTATAGCGACGTCGCTTTCCATACTGGCGGCAGCGGCGGTTTGTTTACTGTACGTTCGTCGATTCGAAAATATAACTATTAATATCGCCGCCAATGCGGCGGTAGCCTTAATAACGCTTCAAATTTATGGTTAAATTGATAAAATTTTACTTATTGCATATGTAATTCTGTTAAATATGGTCGCATTGAAAAGATTTAAGCCTAATATATGGGTACAGACGCAGAGGGATTTCCCAAATCTATAATTAAATAAATTCACGTTTAGCTACAATGAAAGTGTTACGCGCTCCTGCATACGACTTGACACAGTTCCCGACGTCGGAGATAGCTACCCGGTGACAGGCTTTACCACCAAAAGCCGCTACCACCGACTCCTGCATACGGCCCCTGATCTGGAGTCAGACGCGCTACCGTTGCACCACGGAGTCTACTAATGACCACAGGAATTTCGCTTACAAGGAAGCTGGACCTAGAATCCTACCCATCATCAAACCCAGTCCTAGGTTGAGAATTAGATGGCATCGTCTCAATCTTTTCCGAAGAACAGGTGCGATACATGAAATCCTTTTGGCAACCTTCACTATCATTAGCAAATACCGTTTCACTTGATTTGCAAGCCAAAGCTCGATTCTGTTGGCAGTGATTTAAGTATAATGATTTGTGAAGTTTTCCAATACTACACTTGGTCAGTGTGTACCATGGCAGATATATGAAATTCATGCTCCTGGCCACGTGGCCTAATGGATAAGGCGTCTGACTTCGAATCAGAAGATTGTGAGTTCGAGTCTCGTCGTGGTCAACTAACCTTTTTCAGCAGCACCAAAATCCATGAGTATTCTGTGTGATCCGCAAAACATGCTTTCGGAATCTCGACCATTCCACAGACCTGTGCAAAAATTCACACACCGTATGACCCCGACGTGATTTGAACACGCAACCTTCTGATCTGGAGTCAGACGCGCTACCGTTGCGCCACAGAGTCTACTAATGACCCCAGGAATTTCAATGACAAGGAAACTGGATCTAGAATCCTGCTTGTCATCTAACCCATTCCTAGGTTGAGAATTAAATGGCATCGTCTCAATCTTTTCCGAAGAACAGGTGCGATACATGAAATCCTTTTGGCAACCTTCACTATCATTAGCAAATATCGTTTCACTTGATTTGCAAGCCGAAGCTCGATTCTGTTGGCAGTGATTTAAGTGTAATGATTTGTCAAGTTTTCCAATACTATACTTGGTCAGTGTGTACCATGGCAGATATATGAAATTCATGCTCCTGGCCACGTGGCCTAATGGATAAGGCGTCTGACTTCGAATCAGAAGATTGTGAGTTCGAGTCTCATCGTGGTCAATTAACCTTTTTGAGCAGCACCAAAATACATCAGTATTCTGTGTGATCCGCAAAACATGGTTTCGGAATCTCGACCATTCCGCAGACCTGTGCAAAAATTCACACACTGTATGACCCCAACGTGATTTGAACACGCAATCTTCTGATCTGGAGTCAGACGCGCTACCGTTGCGCCACAGAGTCTACTAATGACCACAGGAATTTCGCTGACAAGGAAACTGGATCTAGAATCCTGCTTGTCATCTAAACCCATTCCTAGGTTGAGAATTAAATGGCATCGTCTCAATCTTTTCCGAAGAACAGGTACGATACATGAAATCCTTTTGGCAACCTTCACTATCATTAGCAAATGCCGTTTCACTTGATTTGCAAGCCGAAGCTTGATTCTGTTGGCAGTGATTTAAGTATAATGATTTGTGAAGTTTTCCAATACTACACTTGGTCAGTGTGTATGTACCATGGCAGATATATGAAATTCAAACACGTGGCCTAATGGATAAGGCGTCTGATTTTAAATCAGAAGATTGTGAGTTTGAGTCTCATCGTGGTCAACTAACCTTTTCGAGCAGCACCAAAATAGATCAGGGACCATATGCACCAATCGGAGTTAGGGCCTTAACCGCGGCTAGTCTAGCTCCACACGCCTAATGGTGGAAGATCTGTTTGCATCAATCGGTGCCAGTGCTAAACGCGGACCGTAGCCTAGGCTAAGCTACCCCAGTTTCAAATCAGGTTTAACTGCTAGCCGGGGCAGTTAGTGTGCGTGTATGGATGTCAATCTATTCAATGCGATCATATTTAACACATTTACATACTCAATAAGTGAAATTTAATCAAATTAACCCTAAAATCGAACCGTTATTAACACTCCAGCCGCATTGGCGGCGTTATTCATATTGTCGAATCGACGAATGTAAAGTAAACAAATCGCCGCCGCCACTTCGACGTCGATATCCATACTGTCCAACGACAACTAAAAATAGCTGCCGCTGCCGAATCGGCGGGAATATATTAAGCCCAAATCTATTCAATGCTGTCATATTTAACAGAATTACATACGCCATAAGTGAAATTTAATCAAATTAACCCTAAATTCGAACCGATATTAACGCTCCCGCTGCATTGGCGGCCTTATTCATGTTGTCGAATCGAGGGAATTCCCAAATCTATAAATAAACTCATGGTCAGCTACCCACCCCGGCTAAGACATTGGGTGCATACCACTTTACATCTTTCGCAGAAGCCCTGGTACCCGGTGCTAGCTGACCAGGGCTAGCGCCTAGCTCCGGTTAAGCCTAGCACAACTTGGTACATACGGCTCCAGAATTCTGTGTGATCCACAAAACATGCTTTCGGAATCTCCACAATTCCGCAGACCTGTGCAAAAGAATCACACACTGTATGATCTGGACGTGATTTGAACACACAACCTTCTGATCTGGGGCTGTATGCATGAAGAATTATTTATCGGCTCCGGTGTTAAGGGCAGGGTCCGGGTTAACTAACGCCGGCATTGGAAATTCGGTCACGGGGTATGTATGGAGCCAAAGCGCGGAGGCGTTAGCTAACCTCGGTATCCATACTGTCGAAGATCAACAAAACATCGCCGCCGCCGCCGTATTGGCGGCAATATATTAGGCCCAAATCTATTGAATGCGATCATATTTAACAGAATTACATACTAAAATCATGAAACTTTATTAAATTAACCCTAAATTCGAACTGATATTAACACCTCCGCTAAACGGCGGCGATATTAATATTGTCAAATCGACGAATGTACACAAAACAAATCGCCGCCGACAGTATGGATAGCGACGTCGATGCAGCGGCGGCGATTTGTTTAGTTTACATTCGTCGATTCGACAATATTAATATCGCCACCGATTTAGCGACGGCTTTAATATTGCTTCGAATTTAGGGTTAATTTCATGAAATTTCACTTATTGCGTATGTAATTCTTTTAAATATGATACCATTGAATAGATTTGCGCCTAATCGGTCCTGAACACTACCCTTATACCTGCGACGGAGTGGGGTTAGCTTACCCAACTTTTAAGTCGCGGGGTTTCCATAACACTGCCCCATGCATACCGACTTTTCGCCGCTAACCCGGAGATCGCCCCTAACCACGGGTTTGGCTCGCTAACCCCGACTCATGCATATGGCCCCTGGAGTCAGACGCGCTACCGTTGCACCACAGAGTCTACAAATGACCACAGGAATTTTGCTTACAAGGAAACAGGACCAAGAATCCTACCCGTCATCTAACCCAGTCCTAGGTTGAGAATCAAATGGCATTGTCTCAATCTTTTCCGAAGAACAGGTGCGATACAGGAAATACTTTTAAGCCGTGTTCACACATGGAAAAAGTAAAGCGATTCAGCCAAGGCGAATACTAGGAGTCGAATTAGCGGCCCGTTCACACGGGCAGTACTTGGGCCGGAAATCGATAT
Source organism: Branchipolynoe longqiensis (assembly GCA_030323885.1). Taxonomy (NCBI): domain Eukaryota; kingdom Metazoa; phylum Annelida; class Polychaeta; order Phyllodocida; family Polynoidae; genus Branchipolynoe; species Branchipolynoe longqiensis. Next base: position 54,392,358 of record CM059192.1, read on the forward strand.
CTGCGCATGAGCAAGTCCAGCCTGACCAGCGCCAGTTTTCGGTTAGGCGACCTCACCACGAGAGAGTGGGTTCGACCTCGATATGTATGTACTGAATCGTATTGGTTTGGAACAGTCAAAACTTCTGCTGGGCAGTGAAACCCTAAAAATAAATGATGAAAAAAATATCTCTGCACCTCTAGCAGGTTCATAGACCAAATTGTATAATATGCGCTTTTGATCAACCGGAAAGTCAGTAAACTAAGGTGTCGACTGTGCATGCGTGTGAGGTGCTTAATCCGCCTCAGTGCGTTCACACGGGCAAAATAAATCGATTCACAGAAATCGACTCACGTAATCGACCTCCACAAGTGATTTACACTATCCAGATCACAGAAATCGATTCAGCCCTAAACCGCCTCAGCCACGCGTTCACATGCCAAATGTGAGCCGAACTAGGCAAGTCGATTTCTACGAATCGATTTACATTGCCCGTGTGAACACGGCTTTAGCAACCTTCACTATCATTAGCAAATACCTTTTCACTTGATTTGCAAGCTGAAGCTCGATTCTGTTGGCAGTGATTTAAGTATAATGATTTGTGAAGTTTTCCAATGGTCAGTGTGTACCATGGCAGATAGATGAAATTCATACCTGTGGCCACATGGCCTAATGGATAAGGCGTCTGACTTCAAATCAGAAGATTGCGAGTTCGAGTCTCGTCGTGGTCAACTAACCTTTTCGAGCAGCACCAAAATCCATCAGTATTCTGTGTGATCCACAAAACATGCTTTCGGAATCTCGACCATTCCGCAGACCTGTGCAAAAATTCACACACCGAATGACCCAGACGTGATTTCAACACGCAACCTTCTGATTTGGAATCAGACACGCTACCGTTGCACCACGGAGTCTACTAATGACCACAGGAATTTCGCTGACAAGGAAACTGGACCTAGAATCCTGCTTGTCATCTAACCCATTCCTAGGTTGAGAATCAATTGGCATCGTCTGAATCCTTTCCGAAGAACAGGTGCGAAACATGAAATCCTTTTAGCAACCTTCACTATCATTAGCAAATACCTTTTCACTTGATTTGCAAGCTGAAGCACGATTCTGTTGGCAGTGATTTAAGTATAAAAGGTGGGCTACGCCCTAGTAAGGAAACAACAGAAGCGAGGAGTGGTGGGAAGCCTCAACTATATTTCTCGAGTCCCTTGGCCGAGCAATAGATAGCCCTATCTATACAAAGTTTTAAATTTGCGCCCATGTGACGCCCACACCGTACCGACTGCCGCGTGACTAGGCGTTGGTGGCGCCAAACTATCCTGGCAGGATCCGGCCCGCAGTAAATGGCAGATCGATCCATAGTCGTATAAATAAGTAGCATGCAGAAATAAATACATTATAATAGCACATGCCTACTCCGCCCATTTTATACTCATATAATTAATTATATATCACATAATGATTTTTGAAGTTTTCAAAGCCTATGCTTGGTCAGTGTGTACAATGGCAGCTATAAAAAATCCATACACGTGCAAGATGCCTAAAGCTAGGATTCCTGACACGCGGTATGTGGCATGCGGCATGTGAACGGCCCGGCCCGGCCCGGCCCGGCCCGGCCCGGCCCGGCCCAGCCCGGCCCGGCCCGGCCCGGCCCGGCCCAGCCCGGCCCGGCCCAGCCCGGCCCAGCCCGGCCCAGCCCGGCCCAGCCCGGCCCAGCCCGGCCCAGCCCGGCCCAGCCCGGCCCAGCCCGGCCCAGCCCGGCCCAGCCCGGCCCAGCCCGGCCCAGCCCGGCCCAGCCCGGCCCAGCCCGGCCCAGCCCGGCCCAACCCGGCCCAGCCCGGCCCAGCCCGGCCCAGCCCGGCCCAGCCCGGCCCAGCCCGGCCCGGCCCGGCCCAGCCCGGCCCAGCCCGGCCCAGCCCGGTCCTATTCGCATTCGCATTTGCATTCGCATGCCGAGTGTAAGGAATCACCCCGATTGACTTCTAGACGTTTCTATTTTTTGCCGCATTCGCATGCCGCATGCCGCATGCCGCATACCGCGTGTGTAAGGAATGTGGGCTTTATCCATTATGCCATGCGACCACGTGGCCTAATGGATAAGGCGTCTGACTTCGAATCAGAAGATTGCGAGTTCGAGTCTCGTCGTGGTCTATGTACCTTTTATCGGGCGCGGTGGCCGAATCGATAGAGCGTAGGCCTCCCATGAGGGTTTGCTTGTTTGTTTGTTGTTGTTTTACGTCCTAGCAACATCTAATGGCAACTTTATAGTGCTGTCCCACTGGGAAACCAGGCCGCCCACACCATGACCTGGTACCCCACTCAGTCACATTATCCTGACACTGAGCACACCAGTCCTTGACCTGTCCTATTAATGCTGAGCGCCAGGCTAGGAAGCGACAAGTATAAATTTTTACGTCATTGGTTTGACTCGACCATGGTTCGAACCCACGATCTACCAGCACGGGCCCATGAGGGAGATCGGGAGTTCAATCCCCGGTCGAGTCAAACCAATGACTTACAAAATTGATAGTCACTTCCTAGCTTGGCACTTGGCATTAATAGGATATGGCAAGGACTGGTCAGCTCAGTATCAGGATTATATGACTGAGTGGGATATATCAGGTGATGGTGCTGCCAGCCTGATTTCCCAGTGGGGCAACACTATAAATTCGCCATGAGTGCGTACTCTCACAAGTCGGTACCCATCCTGATATGGTTGGACTTCGCTGGAATCCGAACTCCCGACCTTCGGCATGGGAAGGTGGCGCAACCTAAGAAATATGAACGGCAAGTTCATATTTCAAGGTGATGTAATATATATAGGGGGTAACAAAAATATGTTGGATACACTATAAAGACTACAAAATAGAGCGCTTAAGAATAAGATATGTCTGAAGGTGGAACATAGACACCCAACTGATGATCTCCATAGGAAAGCAAGAGTCAACACACTAAATGACAAGAAAAGCACATCTAAAAATAGCAGCATTCAGGGAGAAAAGAAAGCCTGGGAGGGTGCAGGAAACAAAAAAGGCAAAAGAGAGGTGGTGATGGCCCCAGAAACAGAGCCAAAAACAGATCATATGAGAGGAGTACCGAGTACATGAAGGCAAGGGAATGGAATATACTGGGAGTAGAATAAAGAAGTACAGGGACAATAGAAACATATAAAACATTAATCAAAAGAGAGCTAAATGCACTGCTAGACTAATGACAACAACAACTAACATGATTTAAAAAAGAAAGATAGACAAATACATAAATAGAAAATACACTTATAATTCAAGCAAAGTTTGAGGGGGTATAGATGCTAGGTATGATACATAGAAAAGGTAAACTTTAAGCTTAAAATCAAAACCTAATGACCACTAATACAGCAACGTGAAGACATTCAGAGAAATTAACTATTGGTACCTAAACAATTAGTTCGCTACACAACAACTGAAAGTGATAAAAAGAAGGGGAGCCACAAGACTATTACTGTCTACCGGCGAAAACAAGTCATTAGACTTCACTGTTATGGGCAGCATAAATACACCCATCACAAAAAAAAATAAAAAAATTCCCAGTGGCTGTAAATGTGGCGGGACATGGCATGTCGGCAGGACGGGGCCGCTGATTGCACCGAGGTGCTTGCATATAATCACAGTTTATGAGTTGTGCAACAAGTAGTTTCCCACCACACCCGGGTAATTAATTACAGATATGATGTAGTAACATGGAATACCGACAACAAAATATCGAATTATGGATCATTCCTGATATTTTATAACTAAATTTTGTTTAAACTAAAGCTTGTTTTATTTAACGACGTCTCTAGAGCACATTGATTTTTATCATCGGCTATTGGACGTCAAACATATGGTCATTCTGACATATTTCTTTGGAGGAAACCCACTGCCACCACATAGGCTACTCTTTCCGATAAGCAGCAATGGTTCTTTTATATGCACTTTGCCACAGACAGAAAAGCAAATACCACAGCCTTTGATGAACCAGTTGTGGACCACTTTTTTGGAATAGAAAATAGCCCAAACTGCAAATGGGTCCACTGAGCAGGATCGATAGGATGATTGACACCTTCAAGGTGGACACTTTACCACCTGACCTATGTCCCTCTCCCCCAACTAAATTTTATGTGCTCTATAATCTATTATGGGAATATAAATAACAACAATATCACGTATCAGTTCTCTTCTATGTATTAGTTATTACCTACTATCCTACCATCTAAGGAGTTAGTTCCTGCTTCTGCTACCATGGCGCCACCTGTGAGTGGCTCCTGGCCACCATGATACCAGCTGTGTCTGGTCACTACCGCCTCTAAACTTGCTCGGACAGTCAGATTTTAAATAGTGGCTTCCATATTTTTTTAGCCAATAATTCAATGAAGTATTCTTTCTTATACTGTTCGGAGATTGTTCCTTGGGTGGCTTTTGGGATGGGAGGGGGTGTTTGCGTTTAAATGTGTTAAACGAGCTAGATATGGATTTAAATAAGCTCCATATGTAATACCCCAGACACACGAGAGCCAGAGTCCCTGTCCGACCTCCTTACGACCAAAAGGTCGCCAACCTCCCAGCGTCCTACTCGATCCAGTGATTAAAAAACGCGGTCCGCGCAAGGTTGGACCTGGGTTGGCAACCTAGCAGCGACCAGTTGGCGAGTGCAGTCGGCGACCGGTCGGCACCGGGTTGGTGACCCAGCGACCTCTTTGTCAGTGTAAAAGCTGGGTGTCGGTTTGGTTTTTGTCATCCGCTGGGGACCTGGCGCCAACCGCTCGTGACCTGGGGCTGACCACATGGTGAGTGCTGCATTGCATGTGTTGGCACTGCCAGGTCGGCGCCAGGTCGCCAACCACTGGCGACCTGGTGCCGACTGCACTGGTCGCAAGGAGGTTGCAAGTGCAACAGCTACATCCTCCTTGTGACCAACATTTCTGAAATGATCGCCGAGAGGTCGCCGTCCTCGCGGCGCCAGCACGTAACGAGGGCATAAGGCAGTCGTAAGGATAATGTATGGATGTCGTGAATTGATCGTAGGCAAACACAGGCCTCGTGTGACTCGGGTATATGAAGGAAAGTTGGGGCTTTTACTCGGGAGGTGGAGAAATCAAGGAAAGAGGCGAAGCAGGTAGGGGGGACTAGACTAGAAGGACAAGGAAGCGGGCTGATAGGGGGAAATTAGAGAGGAGGAGGAGGAGGGGAGAGCCCTGGGGCCATAACTCGAAATTATGTACAAATCTGTTGTGATTGTTATGTTCTAATCTGGTACATTTCATTGTGGTCGCCTTGTTCTAATCTGGTATATTTCCATCATGGTCGCCAAGTTCTAATCTGATACATTTCCATTGTAGTCACCATGTTCTGATCTGGTTTATTTCCATCATGGTTGCGATGTTCTAATCTGGTATATTTCCATTGTGGTTGCCATGTTCTAATCTGATACATTTCCATTGTAGTCGCCATGTTCTAATCTGATACATTTCAATTGTGGTCGGTATGTTCTAATCTGGTACATTTCCATTGTGTTTGCCATGTTTTAATCTGGTACATTTTCATTGTGGTCTTTATGTTCTAATCTGGTACAATTCTATTGTGGTCGCCATGTTCCAATCTGGTACATTTGCATTGTGGTCGCCATGTCCTAATCTGGTACATTTCCATTGTGGTCACCATATTCTAATCTGGTACATTTCCATTGTGGTCACCATGTCCTGATCTGGTACATTTCCATTGTGGTCGCCATGTCCTAATCTGGTGCATTTCCATCGTGGTTGCCATGTTCTAATCTGGTACATTTCCATTGTGGTTGCCATGTTCTAATCTGGTACATTTCCACTGTGGTGACCATGTTCTAATCTGGTACATTTCCATTGTAGTCACCATGTCCTGATCTGGTACATTTCCATTGTGGGCACCATGTCCTGATCTGGTACATTTCCATTGTGGTCACCATGTCCTAATCTGGTACATTTCCATAGTGGTCGCCATGTCCTAATCTGGTACATTTCCATTGGTTGCGGTAAAGGTGAGTGGACGGGGCGATTATTACCCGGTGATGGGGGCGGTGGTAAGCAGTACGGCACGGCGTGGGAACCCCGAGGCGCCCTCCCTCCACAGGGCCACGGCACACCGGCAAGAAGCAGAGGAAGGCCACCATAGAAGTAAGTGTAATTTACACTATTGAGGGTAATGTTCATATGCTTTTAACTTTTATTTTTCTATTTATTATTTCTATGGTATAAGCGATGTATCTGTGTTATTTTTAAAATGGGGAAAGCACCTAATAAGTATTGTACTTCTGCTTTCTCCTTTTTCATGTGAAAAGATTACTGATATAAATATCAACTTGTGTGTACATTGATCATGTGGAAATAAATATATTATTATTATAGTTATTCAGGTTAAAATTGCATAATCTGATGGCTTTCAGCTTCTACCATAATATTACTTAAATGAATGTATTAGGTTGATTGTTATAATCAATTTTTCTTGTTGTCGCATTCTCTTCCAATTTCTCAACTTTACGCCAATATTGATATACAGTAAAACCTCTCTAACCGACCACCTCTACAGTTCGACTACTCCCCTATATCGATCGCTTTATTTGGGTTCCAAACGATCGCCCATACAATACCATTGTAATGATAACAAAAACTCCCTAAACCGACCACTTCCCTAAATGGACCATTTAAAGTCGGTCCCATGGTCGGTCGATTTAGAGAGGTTTTACTGTATACTGTATGCCGGAACCATCACTCCAAGGCTTATTTATAGTTAATTCCTACTGAAGCAGTTTTTGCTCGGATTTAGGCAAGGTTTTCATTCACCCCTACTGAGGATAGGGGTGACTCTTTGATCTATCTGAGACCCACCATAGTTTTTATAGTTTTTATTTACACATGTTGCTTATGCACACAAATGATGGAATTCCGGCTTTAGTCAGATGTCCACTGGATTTCTTCCGGGCGCGGTGGCAGAATCGGTAGAACGCGGGCCTCGCGTGTGGGAGATCGGGAGTTCGGTTCCCGGTCGAGTCGAACCAGTGACTTATAAAATTGATACTTGTTGCTTCCTACCCTGGTGCTCGGCATTAATAGGACAGGGGCAAGGACTGGTTAGCACAGTGTCAGGATAATGTGACTGAGTGGGATATTTAGTCATGGTGCAGGCGGCTTGATTTCCCAGTGGGGCAGCACTTTAAAGTTGCCATGAGTGTGCACTGTTACAAGTCGGTACCTGTCCTGATATGACCTTAGATGTTGCCAGGACGTAAAACTCTAACAACCAACCTGGATTTGTTTTGATACTGACGATTAGTGGCAAGTGTGGTTGCTATACTGCTGTGAGATCTTGCAATATTTTGTGAACCATAAAGCCTTGCATCAAAATAATAACAAGCTTAGTAGTGCAATGTTCATGTGTCCAATATCGGGTAGTGAATGTTCATGGAATTGAGAACTCATAAAAAAATAAATAATAATAATAATAAAAATAAAAAGGGATGATTGCTACTGCAAGAAAACTTCATTCCTTCTCTTTACCAACATGGATTGAAACAACACTATAATGAATGACAGGAATGAGAAATTGTCTATTTTCAGCTGATTTTATATGGGTGATTCCCCCTCATATGTTAGCATTGTTAGATTTACCGGAAGTCAGATTTACCGGAAGTCAGATATTCGCTTGTTCTTGTTGGAGGCGAGTCTCATCCCTGGGTGTGTGAGCCAAACAGGAACTCTGCAATTGTAGTTGCGTAAACAGAGCATTTGGATGAAGTGTTTAGGTGAATCTGTGCTGCAACGATAGGCTTCTGACCCCAAGTCAGAAGGTTGCGTGTTCAAATCACCTCAGGGGTCATTAAATGTTGAGCTTTTGTTTTAAAGCGATGAGGCATTGCAAAGATTGTGAAACCTATTTTCAGTGATGAGCCAAAATCTTCTTTTCTTTAAAGTGGGCAAGTCATTAACCAGAACGAGGCTCAGATCAGGGTCAGGCATTTTATCATTCAGACCATAGTTTCTTCTTTTATTCTAATAGGAATATCTGAAACAAGTGTAGAGTTAAATCAATGTACAGTTAAAACACCTCTAACCGACCACCTCCACAGATCGACCACTCCCCTATATTGATCGCTTTATTTGGGTCCCAATTGATCGCCCATACAATACCATTGTAATAATTTTTTTAAACTCCCTAAGCCGACCACCTCCATAAATGGACCATGTAAATTCGGTCCCATCGTCGATCGATTTAGAGAGGTTTTACTGTATTTAGATCGTTGGATATTTTTATATTCTTTTTGTTTGGTAAATATGTTTATTCTGCTGAATAAGTCTTTTGTCAGTCCCAACGCACTGGTCTTCCAGCCATTTTTCAATTCAGGGTTATTTACACAAAAGGTATATAGAATACGGTATATAATAACTGTTGAATACACAATTTGCAGCATGTAACACAATGAAATTCTGTAACCCAAAAGTTCCATAGCAATATGGTAAGAGTAGTGTTGTATAACTAGCTCAATATTAGTCAGATCAATATGAGTGTTTACATAGTATTTAGAATGTAAGAAAAAGTTATCTTCTGTATTCAATTGGTAAAGTTGTAGTAAGTTTTAATTTTGTTAATTAAGCGGGGGAAATTCCAATCACAGACAATAGGTTTTCCTCATTCCACTGCTCCTTGTCCTATCCTAGTAATGCCAAGCGTCAGACAATGTGATGAAAATGGGAAATATTTCGCCTAGAGCCGGTATTGAATCCACATCTTGCATTCTGGGCCAGTGTGCTAACCATTACATCACCTAGGCTCCCTGATGTCACCACCCTATTCACGCCTACCTGTCTCTGATGTCACCATCCTATTCACGCCTACCTGTCTATGTCGCTTCTTGACTGAGAGGTCAGTGCAAACTACTACACTAGCGACAGGTATAACCTTTTAAGTCATTGATTTGACTCAGCCAGAATTTGATTCACGCAACCTGCCACACGGCAAGTGGGTGCTCATTCAGCAAAGTCATGTTCAGTATTGTGGAAGCTAGTTGTTTTTTATTGCGTATTTCTACTAGGAACTATCTACTATGAAACAGCGAGAATTTCCCTGTAGCGTAATATTTTAACAATGTAATGTAACAGTGCAACAGCGATAGGGCACAGGCAGTGTTGGATATCGCATTAAGTGGTTGCCGTTATTGTACATCTCAACATTTGAGAGTACATTTGAGAGTAGTTCCACAGGTAGAAATATCCCAGATCAACCTACTTTACACACCCCCGTCCTGATATGACCTTAGATGTTGCTAGGACGTAAAACAACAACAAACAAACAAACTTTACACCTTCGACTTTCCATCTGACTAAACTAATCAAACTAATATCGATAGCACAGAAAAACACAAACAGTTAAGAACCTATCAAGGTTTCTGAAAGCTATAAGTGTGCATCACTTTTTTTAATGGAAATAATGTAACTCGATTCCAATAGAAATCATTATAGCCGCTTTAATCAAAAGTGGCCATGACTTACTAATTTTATACTTGTCGGTACCTAGCCTGGTGCTCAGCAGTAATAGGATAGCACAAGGACTGGTTAGCGCAGTATCAGGATAATGTGGCTGTGTGGGATATTTCGTCATGGTGCCAGTAGCCTGGTCTCCCAGTGGGACAGCATTTATAAAGTCCCCATGAGTGTACACAGTTACAAGTTGGTACCTGAGATGTTTGTTTGTTTGTTGTTGTTTTACATCCTAGCAACATCTAAGGTCATATCAGGACGGGTACCGACTTGTGACAGTGCGCACTCATGGCGACTTTATAGTGCTGTCCCACTGGGAAACCAGGCCGCCGGCACCATGACCTGGTATCCCACTCAGTCACATTATCCTGACACTGAGCACACCAGTCCTTGCCCTATCCTAATAATGCCGAGCGCCTGGCTAGGAAGCGACAAGTATCAATTTTTAAGTCATTGGTTTGACTCGATCGGGACTCTAACCCACGATCTACCAGCATGGGAGACAGACGCTCTAACTCATTCGGCCACCCCAGATGTTGCTAGGATGTAAAACAACAACAAACATCAAAAGTGGCTAACCAGCGTTCGACATAAAAGATGAAATTAACATATTTTTGTGGAAACATGGCGCAATAAGACAGGCGTGTCGTGTTTCGCAATATGTGGATGGCAAGAAATGAGAGCGATAGGAAATGCAGTGGAAGCTGAGATGACTTAGAAAGCGTAGCGTCTTTTAGATGGATGCACTGGATCCTTTTTACATCAGAAGCTTGTTATTTGGATTTATTACATAGTTTGATTTGGATAAAAGGAAAAGCTCGGATGTTACCTTCAAGCTGCACAGCCATGTTGATTGCACTTCTAATAATATATGCTAACAAACGTTGTGTGCGATTATGAAGTATAAGCTAAAATTGGCGGCTGCACTGATTAGACTCATTACAACGTCAATATTAAAGTCAGTATTTATCTCAGAAAAATGAGAGAAACTCAAAACCATCGGACTATGCAACTTTAATGCTAGGTACACACCTACCGTTTTTCCGCACCCACCTACCGTATACGATCTAAAACTGCCCAAAAGTCGTGAGGTGTGCACTCCCCTAGCACATCTACCGATTGCGATTCGCGACTTTTTAGGCCTAAAACTACTTCGTTACGATTGCGATTCGCGATTCGAAAAATGAATCGGCCCGTTTTCAGTTTTAAGCGGGTCGGGTCGGGTCGCGATTTTTAGTGCGCGAATCGTATACGGTAGGTGTGTACCTAGCATAAGTTAGGGAAAGTTTGATTCAGGTTTGATTCAAGTCTTTAGTCATATTTCAATCAAGTTTTAGTTGTGCTTTATTTTGATGTTGGGAGCGAGTACTATCTCGGTACTCAGACAGTCCTTTGACGTAGAACGCTGACGTAAGTGCTCCGAAGTAGGAAGGCTTGAAGCTGCATAGTCCGATGAAAACATCAAATTTTCAAAACCAAAACAATTATCTAGATTTGATTATCTATATCTAACTTAGATGCTGGTTTCTGGTGCACTTATTAAGCATTTGTCGTCACATAGAAGGGAATAATGAAACAGTTTAATAGAAGCTGTTACTGCAGAGAAGCCTATGGTGTCAGAGGTTTGGCGTGCTTGCCAAAATTAATTTTGCCTGTTTGAACTTCAAATATCTCAAAAGTTAGCCACTTAAAATATACGTGACTTCAAACTAAAGTAAGGTAGATCATAACGATCAGCCTAATATATTTATTTCAGAAAAGGACAGAAATGCAAAGCCATCAGACTAGGCAACTTTAAGAAGAGGGTGACCAGGAGTGGCAAAGACTGTTAAGTGCCTGTCACACTATGCCGGATTGAGCAACGGACATCATTTTCTAGTCTGGTGGTGTTCGGGCGTGATAAGTATCAAAATGTATTAAAATGTGTCAAAATGTTGTGATATCGGGTCAAAGGCCGCCGGACGAACGGACATGAAATGGACATGAAACGTACATGAATGGATAGCCAACGGACGATAAGCGGACTAAACAAACTCAAACCAGACAAGAACTGTAGATGTCAATCCGGCAGCATCCGTTCCAAGTTTTGTGCATGTTCAAAACTTGTAACGGATCGGGCCGGATATCAATGGATATCAATGGATATCAACGGATATGCATCGGATATGCAACTGATATGCAATGGACACAAACCGGACTTTGCCGGATATCAACAGACTTTGTTCGGTTTCTTTCCATTTCCCCAATCCGGTCATGTGTGACAGAGCCTTTAGGCTTCAATATGGCGATTAAGTATCAGGTCATGGTGCTGGCGGCCTGGTCTTCCAGTGGGGCAGCACTATAAAGTCGCCATGAGTGCGCACTGTCACAAGTCGGTACCCGTCCTGATATGACCTTAGATGTTGCTAGGACGTAAAACAACAACAAACAAACTGACCCGAGGGGTAAAGGTGATTCAGAGAGGTAAAGAGAGAGGAGGAAGAGAAAGAGAGGTAATGTGCGCCTTTTAAACTGATCTATTTAACACAGCCACCCAGAGGACCCCCTGACACGCCCAATTACCAACTGCCACCACATGGCTGCTTCTATGACTCAGCAGGTCCACTTAAATCCCGAGTCACACCTTACCGGATTGGAGAAACGGACAGAAAACGGACACTGTCCGGTGAAATACGTCAATGTCAGTTTTATATACAGTACTCATCCGGCGTGTCCGTTCTCTGTCCATTGGTGTCTGGTGTGTACGGTGTCAAGTTTTGAACATGCACAAAACTTGTACCGGACACCGCCGGACTGAAGTGTATGGTTGGTGTCCAGTTTAAGTCCGTTTAGTCCGTTTTGTCTATTTCATGTCCAGTACCCATCCGTTACATCTCCGGTTTGCTTCCCGCCAATTCCGTTGACGGTGTTCTTTTGGGTTTTTTTTAATGTTTTTTTTTATTGCAGGAATTCGGTCAGTATATGTTTTCGGCGCATCCGTGAACAATCCGGTACGTCCGCTTGACATTCGGTTTTCGTCCGGTTCTCATCCGTTTCTCATCCGGTGGATATTCGTTAATGTACGTTCCTTGTCCGTTTAGCGTCAGTTTCGTCCGGCGACCGTTGAAACATTTCGACACATTTCGGTACATTTTGAGACTGAACACCACCGGACTAGACAATTCTTTGTCCGGTTTATGTCCGCTGCACAATCCGGTAAGGTGTGACTGGGGATTGAGAGGCTTTAATTATATTTAAGGATGGGGAAGTGTAGAGTGTCTGTGTGTGTGGGAAGGGGGCATGGATTCCTTTTTACATCAGAAACCTGTTATTTGCATTCATCACACAGCTTGCTTCCGATAAAACCGAAAACCGGGAGTTTACTTAAAGCTGCATAGTCCAATGAAGCATCAGATTTTCAAGACCAAAACAATTATCTAGAATAGATTGTACATATTGTAATGGCCCATGGCCCTCCGACTCTCACTCACACGGTCACACACGGAAGAACACCAAGATTCAATTAGTGTACGCTTCAACCTGGTTTATTGAACCATCTGCTCTCCGCGGCGTCAGTAGTTGTCTGACCCGCCCCCTGACTCACCAGATCCCACATCGACTCTGTAGGTATGTGTGTGTGTGGGGGGGGGGGTCAACCACCCGCAGTAGAGGGCAGCCCAGTTGGGGTCTGCCCGGTGGCTACCCGTGCCACCACCTGGCGCAGTGTAGTGGTTCTGCGCTGGTGTACGGCGTAGTCTCCGCTGCTACCGCGTGGTAGTAGAGCTCATGTACAGACTACTACAATATCTAACAAGAGGTTTTGTGATGCCCGGGGTCAACTCCTTGATTGTATGCCCCTAAAACTCAAGCATAGGGTCTAGTACTGAGAAATGTGAGCAGGGAAGACATTTGAAATATTCCCCCATGTGGATGCCCGCGGCTGTCGCACGCACTGCCGCGCTCTGTGCACGCTACTGGAGGGAGTGATAGCAAATAAAGTAGATTGCTCTCAGTCTCAAGATGTTGTATTAGATGGGAATCGTTCTTGGAAGTTGCTGATGTTGGTTTCAAATGCTTTAAGTTTAGATTTTCCCTCAGCAGGGTCGTGTTCAAGGTACGCACGCCTCAGAGGAGTCTCGGAGAAATTCCTGACGTCACGCTAATCTGAACGGCAAAAGCAGTCGGTTGCCTCGAAAATGGCCACCCCCTTTTGCAATGGAAAAGAAGAGCTCTGATTGGCTGAAACCACTGAATTCGGTGGCCATTTTCAAGGCACTTTTTGCTTCCTGTCTTAAAAGGGAGACATCTCCGAGATGACTCGGAGGCATACCTGAACGCAAATAGGCCAAAAAGACGTCTCGGATGCGTACCATGGTAAAAAAAAAAAAAAAACGTCATGATGAATCTTTCAGGCTTCATCGTATTGGTCAGTAATGACTCCTGTATTATTATATCAGGAGATGCAATAAATCCATAAGAATTTTAAATTACCCTCCACCTTTCTCCTTTTCAATTTGTGTACCTTTCTTTGTTCCCTCTACATATTTGATTATACTTTACTTTTTTTACTTTTTTTTGTTATGCTCATAACGGTTAAGCGCATGCACTTGTTATCGCCGTTATGCAGTAGCGGTCATAATCCATATGGATTGCTTTACTTTATCAGTAATTTGCTTTCCAGTTTAAAGTAACCTTCCCCCACTGTACAGTATCCTCTTTCTCTTCCGTGCTTGTGCTTTTTGTGTACCTTCTCCATTTGAACACTCCAATCTGCTTTTTTGTGAACTCTCCAGTCGGTTATGCTCAAAGTATTCACTTTTGTACGGCTTTTTTTACGCTCCCATTAGGCTATCCTCACATTCTTGATGTTATTTTGGGCTGCTCTTTGATCTCCGATTGTAGTCTATAAGGTTATTTTCTTAATTGAATCTACAATAAAACCTCTCTAACCGACCACCTCCACAGATCGACCACTCCCCTATATTGATCGTTTTATTTGGGTCCCAAAGGATCGCCCATACAATACCATTGTAACGAAATGAAACATTCCCTAAACCGACCACCTCCCTAAATGGACCATTTAAAGTCGGTCCCACGGTCGGTCAATTTAGAGAGGTTTTACTGTATAGTCTTTTATCTCCTTTCCCATAGGAGCTTAATCTCTTATTCTTCTGTGAGTGCTGTTTATAATCCGATAGTATGCTACTATTATCAAATCCATCCATCCATGAGAACAGATACACATGCCGACGCATAGGCAGATTCATATCTTTCAGTTCTCATTGCGCCAATATTTCATTATTTGCTATGGAACTCTGTTCTAATGACATCATTTAACACAAGTGTAATTCACCGGAGGAAAAAAAAGCACCCTATTATCAAAGTGACACCTGCGTAGTAAATTGAAAACAGGCTTTATATTTCGTTGGCAGTGGGTAATTCTGTCTCCTTGTAATTAGCTAATGAACTGGTGCTATTTAATACTTGTTGGTTGGTTGTTGGAGTTTTACGTCCTTGTAACATCTAAGCTCATATCAGAATGGGTTTAATACTTGTTCTCAGGGTCGAGTTTAGCGTGTGCTGAAGTGTTTGGCTTCACATATGGCTTCATGCTTTGGTTGGCTATGTGGCTTCAGCTGGGATTGTTGATATGGTTGCATGTATGGCTTGAGGCGTGTTCGCAGATGTGGCTTGAGTTGTGGTTGCATGTCTGGTTTCAGGTGTGGTTGCAAGTGTGGCTTTAGGTGTGGCTTCAGATGTAGTTGCAGATGTGGCTTCAGGTGTGGATTCAGGTGTGGTTGCATATGTGGCTTCAGTTGTGGCTACAGGTGTGGGTACATATGTGGTTTGATGGTTGGTTGTAGATGTGGCTTCATGTTTTGGCTTCAGGTGTGGTTGCAGATATGGCTTCAGGTGTGGTTCCAAATGTGGTTTCAGTTGTCGTTTCAGATGTCGTTTCAGTTGTGACTTCAGATGTGGTTCCAGATGTGGATTCAGTTGTGGCTTCAGGTGTGGTTGCATATGTGGCTTCAGGTGTGGTTTCAGACGTGGCTTCAGGTGTGGCTTCATGTGTGGTGAAATATGTGGCTTCATGTGTGGCTGCAGATGTGGCTTCAGTTATGGCTTCAGGTGTTGCTTCAGTTGTGGTTCCAGATTTGGCTTCATGTATGGTTGCATATGTAGCACCATGTGTGGCTGCAAGTGTGGCATCAGATGTGGTTGCAGATGTGGTAGCATGTGTAGCACCAGGTGTGGTTGCAGATGTGATACCAGGTGTGGTTGCAGATGTGATACCAAGTGTTGCAGATGTGGTTGCAGATGTGATTGCAGATATGGTTGCAGATGTGGCTCCAGGTGGGGCTTCGGGTTAGTATTGCTTCATGTGTTGCTTTACATAGTCTTCGTTGTTTATGTTTGGTCCCATATATGGCTCATTGTGCTTTGGACTTGTCACTTCAAGCGAAACATCAGTTGTGACCATCATGAAAGTCTCTACATGTTACATAATCTCTGAAAGTTCAGTCACATGAACTTAACATGTCTCGCTTACATGAATATTGATTACAGTAAAAGCTCTCTAACCGACCACCTCCACCGATTGCCCACTCTCATATCGATTTCTTTATTTGGGTCCCCAAACTCCGTAAGCCGACCACCTCCCTAAATAGACCATTTAAAGTCGGTCCCATGGTCGGTCGATTTAGATAGGTTTTACTGTATCTCTTAGCAAAATAAACATATCCTAGAAAAGTCTAACTGTAGTGAGCAGTGAATTGCTGCGAATATTACCGGGCAAGAATCAGTCTTTAAATACTGGTTTGAAACTCAAATACAGTAAAACCTCTCTAACCGACCACCTCCACAGATCGACCACTCCCTTATATCAATCGCATTATTTGGGTTCCAAACGATCGCCCACACAATACCATTGTAATGATAAAAAAAAACTCGCTAAATCGACCACCTCCGTAAATCGACCCTTTAAAGTCGGTCCCATGGTCGGTCGATTTAGAGAGGTTTTACTGTACTTCTATTCTGAGTTGCCAGGCAGAGAAGGCTTAGGTGGAATTTTATGAAAGGATCAACTTTTTGAAACCAAACCACTTATCTAGACTTGATCCTAGATCTCCAACTTTAATATGCACTCATTAAAGATCTGTTCTTGCATATATGGGAAAACATGTACTAGTATAATAGAACCTGCTACTGCTGAAGCATTTGGTGTCAGCATTTCGATAATCACATCAATGTTTAATTTTGCTCTTTTCACTTCAAATACCTTCATGTTAGACGTGTGAAACCTCTATTTGCTCCCCGAGAGAGTGCCACTGGTAACTTGCAAAAGCCATCAGCAATTCAACACTTTTGCAGGCAGCTTTCATGAAATGATTTAAATGGAGAGCGGCAGTCAAGTAATGAAAGCAGTCTTTGTCGCATCGTGACTGACAGCATGATGATGAGATGTTTGTAATAAAGGGGAATTTCAATTAAATTAAGGTTAGTTGGGATGGCCGAATGAGTTGAGTGTCCGTCTCCCGGTTTGGTAGGTCATGTGATTCGAATCCACGGGTTTGAACACTGGTTGAGTCAAACCAATGACTTAGAAATTTATACTTATCGCTCTCTAGCCAGGCGCTCTGCATTATTAGGATAGGGTAAGGAGCAGTGGAATGAGGAGACCAATCGTCTGCGATTGAAATTTCCCCTGCTTAATCAACTAACGTACCAAAAGAAAAAAGGTAGATTATTCCGATCAACCTGATTCAGGGTTAGAATGACAAGAAGGCAGTCGTGCGGGTAAAAGGATTTAATCAAGAAGTGATGGGAGAGACCCGAGACAAGCCCTAAGGCGAAGTAAGAGTAACAAATAAAAATAAAGGAAAGTAGACGGGTGGGGGTGCGCAGAAAGTTTGCTCGGGTCACCAGCTCACCAGGAAGTGAGGCAGCATAGGCCTAGGGGATTTCCGATGGGCAAAATGGCAGGAAATGCAGCAGCCAATCAGGAGACAGCAGGCTAGGTGACCTGGGAAAGGGGTGGAAGATATACTCGCTTGTTCTTTTTACCCTAAATAAAATATTGACTTAAAAAAAAATAGAAGCAAAACCCAACCAATTATAGCTTTGTGTTTAGCGGTCGTCTCACACTTCAGGTAGGCTAGTGAATGGAACCCCGACCACACCACTCTCCGCATCCGCAATGAAATACAGTAAAACCTCTCTAAATCGACCGACCATGGGACCAACTTTAAATGGTTCATTTAGGGAGGCGGTCGGTTCAGATAGTTAGAATATCCGTACAATGGTACTGTTGGAACCCAAATAAAGTGATCGATATGGGGGAGTAGTCGATCTGTGGAGGGGTCGGTATAGAGACGTTTTACTGTATCTACACTGCAGCGACCACACCGCTCTCCACATCCGCAATGAAATACAGTAAAATCTCTCTAAATAGACCGACCATGGGACCGACTTTAAGTGGTTCATTTAGGGAGGCGGTCGGTTCAGATAGTTAGAATATCCGTACAATGGTACTGTTGGGACCCAAATAAAGTGATCGATATGGGGGAGTAGTCGATCTGTGGAGGGGTCGGTATAGAGACGTTTTACTGTATCTACACTGCAGCGACCACACCGCTCTCCACATCCGCAATGAAATACAGTAAAATCTCTCTAAATAGACCGACCATGGGACCGACTTTAAGTGGTTCATTTAGGGAGGCGGTCGGTTCAGATAGTTAGAATATCCGTACAATGGTACTGTTGGGACCCAAATAAAGTGATCGATATGGGGGAGTAGTCGATCTGTGGAGGGGGTCGGTATAGAGACGTTTTACTGTATCTACACTGCAGCGACCACACCGCTCTCCACATCCGCAATGAAATACAGTAAAATCTCTCTAAATAGACCGACCATGGGACCGACTTTAAGTGGTTCATTTAGGGAGGCGGTCGGTTCAGATAGTTAGAATATCCGTACAATGGTACTGTTGGGACCCAAATAAAGTGATCGATATGGGGGAGTAGTCGATCTGTGGAGGGGTCGGTATAGAGACGTTTTACTGTATCTACACTGCAGCGACCACACCGCTCTCCACATCCGCAATGAAATACAGTAAAATCTCTCTAAATCGACCGACCATGGGACCGACTTTAAGTGGTTCATTTAGGGAGGTGGTCGGTTTAGAGAGTTAGAATATCCTTACAATGGTACTGTTGGGACCCAAATAAAGCGATCGATATAGGGAAGTAGTCGATCTGTGGAGGGGTCGGTATAGAGAGGTTTTACTGTATCTACACTGTAGCATCTCCTTCCCGTTAAACCCCCGCTACGACTGGACGCAGTGGCCGAATCGATAGAGCGCAGGTCTCCCGTGCGGAATGTCGGGCGTTGAATTCCCGGTCGAATCAAACCAATGATTTACTCAATTGATACTTGTAGCTTCCCAGCCAGGTGCTCGGCATTGTTAATAGGATAGGGAAAGGACTGGTTGGCTCGGTATCAAGATAATCTGAGTTGAGTGGGATATCAGGTCATGGTGCTGGCACCCTTGTCTCCCAGTGGGGCAGCACTCTGAAGTCACCATGAGTATGCATTGTCACACGTTGATACACATCCTTAGATGTTGATAGGATGTAAGACCCCAACAAACAAACAGACAAACACCCTCAGGATTGATACTTTAAAATTAGTGTCACCATAAGTGCATACTGTCACAAGTCTGTACCCATCCTGATATGACCTTAGATGTTGCCAGGACATAAAACTCCAACAACCAACCCACCCACCGCTCCCGCCTCCCAGAAGGTAGCGCAGCATCTGCAGCGTTGCGGGGCAGGGGTTGGGTCGCGCTGGCTTCACGAGTGAAATCTCATTTCGTTTCCGCCTCTGTCCCAAAAGCAGAGGCCCGGTCGGAAATGTGGTGGCCCTGTAACCGAACCCCGCTATTTGGTCTAATGGCGTTCTACTGTTAGAAGGCCATGGTTTCCTGTCCACCATGCCTTCTCACTCTCACCCCACCCTCACCCCCACCTGCACTCCCACTCCCACTCCCACCCCCACCCTCCCTGCACCTGCACCTGCACCGCCAATCCCAGTCCCACCCGCATCCCATACACACCCATTTTTGACAGAGAGGAGGTCGGCAGTGAACTTCCATATGGCGGGTTTACTATCGCAACAAGATGACTACGCCATGTTGCTTTACTATGCCTGTCAGTGTCAGTGTCAGTTCTTCCCCGAAGCTATATTGCCAGTGATCGTCTTTGTTTGATTAACGTGTCGTGCGATCAATGACCGTTCAGTTGATTTGGTTTGTCGGGGCTTGGGGCTGTAGGTGGGGGGGCGGGGGGCGGGGGGGGGGGGGGGGGGGCTAGCAACATCTGAGGCCATATCAGGACGGGTACTGACTTGTGACAAGGCGCACTGATGGCAGATTTGTAGTGCTGCAGTACTGGATACCCCATTATTCAGACACTGAGCCAACCAGTCCTTGTCCTATCGTACTAATGTTAGTCCAGAGCCTGCCTACTTTTAAAGTTATGACTGTTTGAAATGTTGAACCGGTTGCTAGGGTGGCCATCTTGGATTTCTGGTGACCGAGACTTCAGGCAACCTTAAAAACCCCTTTAGTGACTCAGGTTGCCTTGATTTGGTGAGGAAAGACCCCAAATCCATTCCTCTAAGAGAAATAACTTTGGAATTATAATCATTAAAAATTTCACCAGGTTGCTATGGGTGGCCATTTTTAAACATGTCCGTTTCCGGGGTGTGCGTAGGTTTTCAAAATTCCACCTAGTGAAGTTTTAAACTAAAGCTATATATGTCTATTACTCAAACCAACATTCAAATTCTCCTCTTCAGCAGTTCTATATAGCTCTCTATGGCAGGGCCAGGACTATGTGAAGCGCCGGGCAATATAGCAATTCTGGGTTTTAACTCAGTTAGAGATCGATCCCATGACCTCAAACATGGAAAGCAGATGCTCTACCTACTCGCCGCACCCTATCCGGCGGGTTGTCTTCAGTTCACACATTGCTATTCTGTGTATCTAATTCTCATTGTGTATCATTACTACTCTGTGTATCTAATCCTCATTGTGTATCATTACTACTCCGTGTATCTAATTCTCATTGTTTATCATTGCTACTCCGTGTATCTAATTCTCATTGTTTATCATTGCAATCCATGTATCTAATTATCATTGTGTATCATTGCTACTCCGTGTATCTAATTCTCATTGTTTATCATTGCTACTCCATGTATCTAATTATCATTGTGTATCATTGCTACTCTGTGTATCTAATTCTGACTGTGTATCATTACTACTCCATGTATCTAATTCTCATTGTGTATCATTGCTACTCTGTGTATCTAATTCTTATTGTGTATCATTACTACTCCGTGTATCTAATTCTCAGTGTGTATCATTGCTACTCCGTGTTTCTAATTCTCAGTGTGTATCATTGCTACTCTGTTGTTTCTAATTCTCATTGTGTATCATTGCTACTCCATGTATCTAATTCTCATTGTGTATCATTGCTACTCCTTGTTTCTAATTCTCATTGTGTATCATTGCTACTCTGTGTATCTAATTCTCATTGTGTATCATTGCTACTCTGTGTATCTTATTCTCATTGTGTATCATTACTACTCCGTGTATCTAATTCTCATTGTGTATCATTGCTACTCTGTGTATCTAATATTCATTGCGTATCATTGCTACTCCGTGTATCTAATTCTCAGTGTGTATCATTGCTACTCTGTGTATCTAATATTCATTGCGTATCATTGCTACTCCGTGTATCTAATTCTCAGTGTGTATCATTGCTACTCTGTTGTTTCTAATTCTCATTGTGTATCATTGCTACTCCGTGTTTCTAATTCTCATTGTGTATCATTGCTACTCTGTGTATCTAATATTCATTGCGTATCATTGCTACTCCGTGTATCTAATTCTCAGTGTGTATCATTGCTACTCCGTGTTTCTAATTCTCATTGTGTATCATTGCTACTCTGTGTATCTAATATTCATTGCGTATCATTGCTACTCCGTGTATCTAATTCTCAGTGTGTATCATTGCTACTCCGTGTTTCTAATTCTCATTGTGTATCATTGCTACTCTGTGTATCTAATATTCATTGCGTATCATTGCTACTCCGTGTATCTAATTCTCAGTGTGTATCATTGCTACTCTGTTGTTTCTAATTCTCTTGTTTATCCTTCGGTGGCAATGATGACAGCAACTCATCATTTGCTGTGAACTTGTCGATGACTGATGAGTCCAATTTGTACTTGGAATGTGCAGTGGCACATTGGACATGTGTGAGTAGCTGCAGTCAGAGAGTCTGATAGGTGAAGGAGACAATCTTTCCTCTGCTGATGCTTTAGTTTGGCTTGAGATATACGATCAGTTTCAAACTGTGTTGTGCCTTTGTGAAAGAAGCACGCCATGAATTCCTGTCCTTGGCCACTATTACCCAGGTTGTAGTGTTGATATTACATTTCATCAGGTTGTATTTAAGGCAGTCCTTGAACCTTTTCTTCTGACCACCTTGATTTCTGTGTCCTTTTACAAGTTCCCAGTAGAAGAGAGTTTTTGGTATTGTTTCTAACATTTTAGTAGTGAAAGAAGGTTATGTGATATTGCTGTCTCCTCTCCGAAATAAATCAACGACAGCAGTCTGTAATGTTGAAACCTCGGGGCTTTCCTGTGTATGATTTGCTGCAAAACAGACTGCCTGTGTCATTTTCAAATCTGTTTTGCTATAATTGTAATATCAACGGCTCAAATGAACACGACAAGCAGACTTATTTTATCAAGCGGCTACAAAGTCGAAGTTTGTTGACAAACTCCCATTGTACACATATCTCATTATATAGAAATACATGGTACCCCGGCATTGAGGTGAATGTCTCACGATCATGTTTTAAACACATGATAAAATCTATCCTATTCAGTGAATATGCAGAAACAGTAAAATGTAACAACAAATTGTGTTGCGATTGTTACCCAGGGACATATAGACCCAATGAGTAATGATCTAATATTTGCAGTTTAAACCACAGAATTTGTCTGTCGATGAACATGTCCTGGTTTCATCATATCTTTTTCTAACACCTGTTTGTTTCCTCAAAAAGCAGTCTGTAGGTTATCTATATATCATCTCCACGGGTCCTGATGTTGCATTTTATATTATTTGTTTATAAGGGGCAGTGGGAAGACAACCATTAATGGTTACAGTGTTCCTACAATTTACCGGGCGCGGTGGCCTAATCGGGAGAGCGCAGGCATCGCGTGCGGAAGGTCGGGAGTTCAGTTCTCGGTCGAGACGAATCTATGACTTTAAGATTTATACTTGTTGCCTCCTAGCCAGGTGCTCGGCATTATTAGGATAGGGCAAGGACTGGTTGGTTTAATGCCAGGATAATATGACTGAGTGGGATATCAGGTTATGGTGCTGGTGGCCTGGTCTCCCAGATGGGCGGCACTATAAAGTCGCAATGAGTGTGCACTGTCACAAGTCGGTACACGCCCTGCCAGAACGTAAAACTCCAACAACCAACCAAATCCTCTATCTCCTCCTCGCTCTATCTCCATCCCCCTCTCCGCTCCCTCCCTCCCCCTCTCCCCTCCCCCCCCCCCTTCTCCCCACTTCCCTCTAAACCATATTCCCCCGGCTTCACCACCAGATCCTGGCTGGGTATTGTTGTGGTTGGATGAGTTTATCCACGGCCACCAGATGGCGTGTGGCAGACTTCACGGTCATGCGCAGATCGCGGCTATATTAAATAGGTCAGCTTCTAGAACGCTGCGCTTGGCGTCTCCAGCTTCCCAGTTCGGACCATCTAGAGCAGCGGTTTTGAAACTTTGTTGTTATTGAGGGTTTTTTTACCGGGCGCAGTGGCCAAATAGGTAGAGCGCGGGCCTCGCGTGCGGGAGATCGGGAGTTCGGTTCCCGGTCGAGTCAAACCAATGAACCTATAGAATTGATACTTGTCGCTTCCTAACATGGCGCTCGGCATTATTAGGATAGGGCAAGGACTGGTTAGCTCAGTATCAGGATAATGTGACAGTGGGATATTGGGTCATGGTGCTGGCGGCCTGAATTTGCAGTGCGGCGGTTATAAAAATTGACATGAGTGCGCACTGTCAAAAGTTGGTACCCGCCATGATATGAGTTTATATTTTGTTAGGACGTAAAACAACAAACAAACAAACTCAAGGACAGCTCTTTTCAAACTTTTTTTTACTTTGACCCACAGCCTGAACTGCATTTTGTATTGCGACCCAGTATGAGATTATCGCTCTCATTTGCTTATTTCTTTTTGGTGGATTTTATTTCTGTTTTTGTGACCAATTTGATTTATTTTGCGACCCACTAATAGGTCGGGACCCGCAGTTTGAAAAACCCTGCTCTAGAGTGAAAAGGGGTAGTGGGTGGGCAAGGGAAAAAGACTATTTTATTCAGACGAATTTTCAAAACCAAAACCAAAATCTACATTTAATTCTATGTATTGAACTTAGATACTGGTGCACTTATTAAACATTTGTCGCCAAATAGAAGGGAATAAATAGTGAGGCAACTTAATAGAACCTGTTACTGCAGAAGCCTATGATTTCAGAATTTTGGCGTGCTTGCCCAAATTAATTCAGCATGTTTGCACTTAAAATATCTCCAAAGTTAGCCATTTAAAATAAGTTATTTCAAACTAAAGTAAGGTAGATTATAATGATCAATCTAATATATTTATCTCAGAAAATGGCGGAAACTCAAAACCACCAAACTATGCAACTTTAAGAAAAAAGAAATAAAAGAGAAAGAGTTGCTATTGAGTGTGTTCCTTTGTCTGTTCCTTTGTCTGCTCCTTCTTCACCCTAATTCTATTACCGCAGCGATACACACACAAAGAGACTCGCTATACAACCACCCCGTCCCACCCCATACAAGTGGCGGTCCAGTCCAGTCCAAAACCCCATTAATTCACCACATATATGCCGCCCCATTGACGGGCAACTTAAGCGGATTTCCCGGCTAAGTTGAGAGCGTCTTACTGTAGCGTCTCCTGGAAAGTTCTGGGAACACAGGCCCCGAGCAGTGTATGCGTGTGGGTGTGTGGGTGTGGGTGGGTGGGTGTGTGGGGGGACCCTGTTGGTTTCAGCAGTTTGGGCTTGGGACACTCTTGATTTGATCATCGTGTGCAATTTACAGAGATGAAAGACCTCCGCGGTTTCGCGGATTTCCGGGATTTCTTATATCCACCGATCAATGTTAAAAAAAATTCCAAAAGATGGGATGTATATATGACAAGAGTTCGGTGGTTCGAATCACGTTCTTATATGACCTTAGATGTAGTTAGAACATAAAACCTAAGCAAGAAATTGTTAGATATGGGTGATAATTCAGTCACAACAAGGCTTAGTTCAGACCTGACTTCCGGTATTTTTCCGCGATTCCCTGACAATGCTAAACCTATGGGAGAATATCAGCATTTCCGCTTTTTTTTCCCGGAGACCACTTTCATCCCTGAATTTACAACCCCCCCCCCACCCCACCCCACCACTTCCAGACCCCTGCCCCAACTCATTCCACCTCCTGGGACTTCATGTGTGAGCTTTAATGGGGTTTCTCTTCTCATTATTTGGTTTAAAGGGAGTTATTTTCGCTTTTATTGCTATTGTTTAGAAGACCCTTTATTGAATGGAAGTTTGGATTAAGATTTGTTCAATATAGTTAACTATATCCAGTGCGCGAGTGACAGTATTTAACGCTACTGGTAGGGTTGGGGGTGGTGGTGCCACCTTGCCCAACTGTGAAGAGCGGTCACCTATAAAGTAGTACACAACATATGGGTGATCATATAGGGAACATTCCCTTTTGCGCCTTTATACTCGCATAATTTTTATACATCATATATATACTAGATAAAAGATTCACCCCGTACTTACAGGACAGGGGTGAATGACAACGTAGTCTAAATACGGGCGAAAATAGCTTTAGTATGGAACGGGAAGTAGAATGCCTGGCACCAGTGTCAAATGGTTACTTATATCAACACAGAGTTGGTGAAATGGGAGAGAATGGTGAAATGGGAGAAGATGGCGGCCAGAGAACGCCGTCGATTTCACTTTTAAATTGCATTAAAGTATATGTTTTATTATATTTTCCAACTCAAAAGTAGCGGGTAAATATGAAGACGTACATAAAGAATATATTGTGCTTCTTAAATTAAGAATTTACCAGCTCAGTTAGTTAACCAAGCATGTCGAAATTCTTCTCCAGCTTTTCTAATGGGTTGGTTTTCACCCCTGTACTGGAAGTACGGGGTGAATCTTTTATCTAATATATACATGTATATATGTATGTCTGTGTGGGATGTATACGTATTATGCGAGTATAAAGGCACAGAGGGTAATTCTATTATTATCATTGTTATATATATACTTATTTGCTACTATGTGCATACTGACCATCACATCATGACCGGTGGCACCACCACCGGCCTTCCTCATCCCTAACAGATGCAAGCATATGTTTATCAAATGACATACACATTAAGATTGGTTTAATGTAGTTTACTATATATATTTCAGAATTTCTATTCCAGTTGAATAAAAAAGAATTCTCAGCATATGAATTATTTATGCTTGAGATAATAAGATGGTATGAACAATATAGACAATAGGACATAACTATCAGTATCACCCTTTACAAATATTATGGGAATCATATTTTGTACATGTAGACTGGGGATAATCATTTGACTTTACAAAATATCATTGATTTACTTATCATACATGTGTTAAAGCATTAGTACTTGCTGTTACCGTTAGTAGTTGATTTGGGATTAAGTAGATAATGGTTGTATGATACATTTGAATTGTCTTGGTCAACTATAGCTTTTTGAATCATATATGCCGTATCAGTTCAGTCCTGTGTTGCACTTGCAGGGTAGAGGTTATCCGTTGGTAGTTTGTTGTTTAATCTACTTCTTCGGGGGAGGCGGGGGGGGGGGGGGGGGAGGCTGGGGTAGAAGATCAATTGTGGTGTTCTCTGTGGCGGAGTGGTTAGAGTGACATTTTTCTAGGTCAGACTGCTAATCTGAAGGTCGATGGTTCAATTCCCCATAGCATCACCTCTGCCCATTTGGATTTCGACCATTTGTGTATAACTTACAGCATCATCAAAGGTCAGTTGCTCTAATATCATGTCTATGTGGTATGGGAGGTTAAAAATCGCTTGGGTCAGTAAAAGTGTAGGCTCGGGCTTTCTATCGACCAACTGTCTAATGGTGAAAACAAGTCTATTCAGACTTATCCATGATAGGCAGTATACATCTTCAAGAAAAAAGTATAATCAATAAATACACAGCTTTTAATCGGATAGCCAAAAAAAGCTACTCGGATTACATATGTACCCACCTTATCCAGTAGCCATGCAGTCGAATGTGAAATTTGCCTTGATTCTCATAAGTGCACTTCCCGTCCCGATATGACCTTTTTTGTTGCCAGGACGTAAAACTCCAACAATCAACCAACCTTAACTGCACTGTATGCACAAATCTAGTATCACAACGACTACACAATTAGTATTATCTAGAAATTGCCACCCATGAAATTGAGCTGTCTCACAAGGTTTGTGGACAAGTAATGGATGATAAAAATAATTGCTATGCAAATGATAGTTTATCGCCTCACCTTCAATGGTCATGTTTGAGACAGTGCTATTACAAGCCCGTCGTAGTGTGTGCTGAACAGATTTAACTTGTACCATCGATCAGTGGTTATGTACCATCCAGCACTGGTTATGTACCATCCATCACTGGCTATGTACCATCCAACACTGGTTATGTACCATCCAACACTGGTTGTGTACCATCCAGCACTGGTTATGTACCATCCAACACTGGTGATGTGTCATGCAACACTGGTTATGGACCATCCAGCACTGGTTATGTACCATCCAGCACTGGTTATGTACCATCCAGCAGTGGGTATGTACCCTCCAATACTGGTTATGTACCATGCAGCACTGGTTATGTACCATTCAGCACTGTGATGTACCATCTGGCACTGGTTATGTACCACCCAACACTGGTTATGAACCATGCAATACTGGTTATGTACCATCCATCACTGTTATGTACCATCCAGCACTGGTTATGTACCATCCAACACTGGTTATGTACCATCCAACACTGGTTATGTACCATCCAGTACTGGTTATGTACCATCCAACACTGGTTATGTACCACCCAACACTGGTTATGTACCATCCAGCACTGGTTATGTACCACCCAGCACTGGTTATGTACTACCCAACACTGGTTATGTACCATGCATCACTGGTTATGTACCATCCAGCACTGGCTATGTACCATGCAACACTGGTTATGTACCATCCAACACTGGTTATGTACCATCCAGCACTGTTATGTACCATCCAACATTGGTTATGTACCATCCAGCACTGATTATGTACCATGCTACATTGGTTATGTACCATCCTGCACCGGTTATGTACCACCCAACACTGTTATGCACCATCCAGCAGTGGTTATGTACCATTCGTCACTGGTTATGTACCATCCAACACTGATTATGTACCATGAACATTGGTTATGTGCCATCCAGCATCGGTTGTGTACCATCCAGCACTTGTTATGTACCATCCAGCACTGGTTATGTACCACCCAGCACTGGTTGTGTACCATGCAGCACTGGTTGTGTACCGTCCAGCACTGGTTATGTGCCATCCAGCAGATGT
This sequence comes from Branchipolynoe longqiensis, assembly GCA_030323885.1. Lineage (NCBI taxonomy): Eukaryota > Metazoa > Annelida > Polychaeta > Phyllodocida > Polynoidae > Branchipolynoe > Branchipolynoe longqiensis. The sequence goes on from CM059192.1 coordinate 54,420,614, forward strand.
TATGTACCATCCATCACTGGTTATGTACCCTCCGACACTGGTTATGTACCACCCAGCACTGGTTATGTACCATGGAACACTGGTTATGTACCATCCAGCACTGGTTATGTAGCAGCCTGCACTGGTTATATACCATACAACACTGGTTATGTACCATCCATCGCTGGTTATGTACCATCTAACACTGGTTGTGTACCATCCAACACTAACTATGTACCATCCAACACTGGCTATGTACCACCCAGCACTAGTTATGTACCACCCAACACTAGTTATGTACCATCCAGTACTGGCTATGTACCATCCAGCACTGGTTATATACCACCCAGGAGTGGTTATGTACCATCCAACACTGGTTATGTACCATGCTGCACTGGTTATGTACCATCCAGCAGTGGTTAGGTACCATCCAGCAGTGGTTAGGTACCATCCATCACTGGTTATGTACCATCTAGCACTGGTTGTGTGCCAACCATCACTGGTTATGTACCATCCAGCACTGGTTATGTACCCTCCATCACTGGTTATGTACCATGCATCACTGGTTATGTACCATCCGGTACTGGTTATGTACCATCCTGCACTGGTTATGTAAGATCCAACACTGGTTATGTACCATCCAGCACTGGGTATGTACCATCCATCACTCGTTATGTACCATCCAGCACTCGTTATGTACCATCCAACACTGGCTATGTGTCATCAAGCACTCGTTATCTAAACAAAGCATTTTGATTGGGTGCCCCTGTGAGACAATGGCAGCATGTCTCATTCTGGATTAGAAGGTTGCGTTTTTAACTCACATTGCGGGTCATTTACAGGGCCCGTTCGGATAATAAGAAGTGAAGCTTTTTTTATTTAACGATGCCTCTGGAGCACATTGATTTTTGTTATCAGATCATTGGCTATTGGACATCAAACATATGCTCATTCTGACATATTTCTTTGGAGGAAACCCACTGCAGCCGCATAGGCTACTCTTTTCGATAATCAGCAAGGAGTCTTTTATAAGCACTTTCCCACAGACAGGACAGCACATACCTCAGCCTTTGATGAACCAGTTGTGGACCACTGGTTGGAACAGAAAATAGCAAAAACTGCAAATGTGTCCACTGAGCAGGACGCTCTAACTCATTCGGCCATCCCGTCTGGTGCCCACCCTAAGGAGTACAGTTTGTTATATGGGTCAGTGGAGTACAGGTGTTTGCCCATTACCGGCTCGCCAGGAGCGGCAGTGGACCGGCTTAAATCAGGAATAGAGAAGGTGCAAAAGCCGGCCGACCAATCAGGTGGATGGATCCGACTGTCTACCCGAGAGCGAGTCCAAAGCATGGCGGCGGGGAGGGAGCCCTGTCATTCCCTCTGAATGAAATGCAATGCTAATATTGAGACTAATCTGCATATTTAGAATATAGATGCTTTATTCAATTAGCGATACAGGTGGATGTGTTATATAACCCTGATTATTTTAGTATCTTTGTAAGCAAATGTAGTGCAGTAAAACCTCTCTAAATCGACCGACCATGGGACCGACTTTAAATGGTCCATTTAGGGAGGTGGTCGGTTTAGCGAGGTTTTTTAATCATTAGAATGGTATTGTATGGGTGATCATTTAGGACCTAAATAAAGCGATCGATATTGGGGATTCGTCGATCTGTGGAGGTAGTCGGTTAGAGAGATTTTACTTTTACTGTATTGCAATGGTTATGTGACCAATTATAATATTTCTGGATGCCTGGCCACATGAACACCTTCCCCTTCATCTCACTCCCTGATGCATCCCTTAAACAACCCTTCTACAAACTCCTGAGGAATAAAAGGAAGACAAGTCACACAGATGAACAGTGGTGAAGTTGTGCTTTAATGGCATCAACTCATGTCCACCTACTAGTGACCTATCACCCACACCCCTTACCTTCTGTCCACACAGAATCTCATTACTACTTTAGCCTGTATAAGAATCAGTGCCTACAGCCCATTGAACCGGAGTCCCTTGGGTGTTGCACTCAACTCAATTTAGATATATGAATTTGCCTAGCATCAGACAGAGTGTCTGGGGTTCCTGATCTAGAGTAGGTGTGTCTCACTCAAGAGCCAGGAGTAGAGTGATCTCTCTTCAGTGTGTCTGAAGCAGAGTCTTGAATAATTAATGAATCTCAGAATGAGGCTAGTGTGGTCAGAGGGCCAAGGTAAGTGTAGGTGACTGGGCAGTCCCACAGTCAGCCAATCAGGCACCCCCACAGCCGGGGTGGGAGCCACCCCCCAGTGGTGGTGGCTGTCACTCAACTCAGCTGCAGGTGGTGCCCTGGGTGCATATGCAAATGAGGCTGTGGTGGGCCCGCCCCGTGGTCATGGGTGGACAGGTAGTTGCAAACAGTTACAATAGATCTCTGTTAATATGACCTTTTCTCCAATTGCACTCCTTATGGATGCATAGAGAAACCTGTCAATAATCATGTACTGTCTTCTTATATAGAAACATCTCTTCAGTAATCTCAGGCATCACATATGAGCATATATTTCACATAGCTTATATCATGCCACAATGGGAGTGGGACATTATTGCTTTTAGTTTACATAACCTTGTCCCCACTCCGTCATCCCAGAATAATAATGCACTCTCCCAATATATAATTCTCAACCGAAAATCCATATATTTTTACACAATGTTTGGAAATGATGCTCATTAAATTAATTCTGAGCTGACTAACAGTGTAAAACAAAGGAAAGGATAATGAGGGGAGGGGGGCAACTACTATCCCAGATAAACATCATTATCTCCTCTTTGTAATGATGATTGAACTTATAGCTGCACATTCCGATGGTTTTAAGTTCCGTCATAGATCTGTTAGATAAATAGGTTGATCGATATAATCCAGATTAGGCCTACTTTATTTTGAAGAGGATTTCATCTGAAAAGCTCGACCTTTTTTTCTTTGTTTCCTTTTGTTTGTTTGTTAGCTAATTGAACTGAGAACATGCCAAATTAATAGTAGTGCACCACAGTGCTTCGGACATCATAGGCATTGTTTACCCGTTGTAGAGTTCAGCAGTATAACACAAGCGCACTAAACTGCAATTAATGTTTAATGAACACATTAGTAGTGTACGGCACTGACCTCTCGTGTAAGGAGCCACGTAGAGAGGTAGGCGTCGATATGGTGATTGTCTCAGGGAGCCTAGGTAGTGTAATGGTTAGGACTCTAGCCTTGGAATAGCAACAAGTATGAGTTCGAATTCTGCCCTAGATGCAAATGTTTCCCTTTGTTTGCATCACCCGCATGACAAAGGGGCTTGAAATTCCAGGGGACGACTGTCGTAGTTTGCACTGACCTCTCAGGCAAGGAGTCGCACAGACAGGTAGGCGTAGATAGGGTGGTAACAGCAGGGAGCCTAGGTGGTGTAATGGTTAGCACACTGGCTCGGAGTGCAAAAGATGTGGGTTTGATTCCAATATTACCAATTGTCATTACCCCTACAAGACTAACAACTCACTAATTGATTGTCTCCTAATTTAAACTTGCTCCACGGTTCTGTCAGATACCACCCAATCTGAAAAAGACCACGTGCATTACACAGATTAGTAAAGTGTATGTTCCTACAACAAACAACAAACAGTTTGTTTTATTAACATATTTAGTGGTTATTAGAAAAGGATATTTGTTTAAAGTTGGTGGTATTAAATTCTTAGTGAAACGGGGCGGTGTTGTTCACTGTTAGCACAGTGCAATCTGATGGGACTCCCTTACTAGTTGTTCATCGACAATTCTATGTAGGCCTACTACTAAGGTGGTGGGATGCAGTTTGAATCGAACCAATCAGAATCAATCTTTAACATTTTACAACATGTTCAGGAGGGAGGGTGTACAGTCAAATACAGCGTAATACTAATTGTATTTTGTTCCAGTTTTATTCGGTGAGCTGTTCTCTCCTTTCCTATAGTATGTTTCATCTATGTGGGAGTGGATGTGTGTTAATTTTATTTGATACAATATTAATGTGATATATACTGTATTCTCCTGGGTTAATGTTCTGGACGTTAAAATTTGCAAATCACTGAAGTGGGGGGTGGGAGTTTACTCACACATGGGCATTTAAGGGGTGAGCGTTTACGAAATATTGGCCAAGGGGGGGGGGGGGGGGGGGGGGGGGGGGGGGGGGGGGGCTGTGTGTTAACCCACACATGGGTGTTAACCTGTGAGAATACGGTATCATCTTTCTGTTTTGTAACAATGGGAACTGTGTTTATTGGGGGGGGGGTACATTTGTTTTTTAATTCTTTAAATTCTTTGTGAGTGTATGAGGCAGGGTGTGTTTGTTTTATTTTGGGTGTAGTGGGTTAGTATTTGTTAGTGAAAGGGGGGATGGCTGGTATTCATTAAGCTTGAGGGGCTTTCTAATTAACCTCCTATCGTCAAAGGTCACCAGAATGAACTTCCCGCCACACAGGTGCTCCAGGGTGTACACACAAATCAACACCCTGACCACTTCGCCACTTCACCGCGCGATACCACATACTCAGATAACGCTGAGTGTGTGTTTGCGTGCGTGTGTTTGTGTTTGCGTGTGTGTGTTTGCATGTGCGCGTACTATCCTGGAGAAGGATGAAAATGGGAAATATTGCGCTGAGAGCAGGATTCGAACCCACATCTCTTGTATTCCGGACTAGTGTGCTAACCATTAGACCACCTAGGCTCCCTGATGCTAATGCAATCACCCTATCCACTCCTACCTTGCCTGAGAGGTGAGTGCAGACCACTACACTCGTCCCCTTGGAATTGTAAATCTGTTAAATGGTTTACATTCATAAGTTATTTTTAATGCTTGCAATTATATACATGCAGACAATGCACTTACATATATGTTACAGTAAGATTGTGTAATTAGGGATTTCTTGAAATCCCTGAAGTGTCCAGGGATTTCTTGAAATCCCTGAAGTGTCCAGGGATTTCACGAAATCCCTGTTTCACGTAGGGATCTCTAGGCATTTTGTGTAATCACTGAAAAGAGCAGTGCCATTTTAAACAACTTTACTGGTCATATTTCAGGGCGCTTGTGAAATAGCAGTGATTCAAACCACCAACCTACTAAATGCTTCATGGGGCTGTCACACTATGGCGTATGGCGTTAGCGTATGCCGGCGTATGCGGTTTTCGACCCATACGCCGTCATACGCCGTCATAATCATCATCCTCAAGAAATTGTCTCTATTATGAAATGTTATGACAACATTTTGTCTCATCACATATACAAGTTATCCACGAATTTTTAACATTAATTTATTCTTTCTTTTTGAATTGTGAGAACTTTGTGCAAATTTATTTGAAATAATTACCGAGTATTGGATGAGTTCCTTTCAAGTCACATAATCGGATGAAGCCATACAATGTCCAAACCCAAACACCTTCCTACATTTTGATCCTACAAATCCAACTTAGATACTGGTGCATTTACTAAGCATGTATTGCTGCATAGATGTTTGTTGCTGTTTTGCGTCCTAGCAACATCTAAGGTCATATCAGGACTGACACCGACTTGTTACAATGCGCACTCATGGCGACTTTATAGTGCTGCCACACTGAGAGATCAGGCCACCAGCACCATGAACTAATATCCCACTCAGTCATGTTATCCTGACACTGAGCCAACCAGTCCTTGCCCTATCCTAATAATGCCGAGCACCTGACTAGGAAGCGACAAGTATCAATTTTTAAGTCATTTGTTTGACTCGACCAGGGTTCGAACACATGATCCCATGTGTTCGGATCACCCGATCTCCCAAAACATGCTGCATAGACGGAACATTAAATCAATGCAATAGAAACTGTCACTGCTGCAAGTCACGCAAGCATGTGAAGTCTAGCATTTCACTTTGCGCATCACATTATTTTGTTAGGTTTCACTTCAAATATCTCCAAAGTTAGCCATGTTTTAATCAAAATTACTCCAAACTAATGTAAAGTTGATCACAATGATCAATATAGCATATTTATTTAAAACATATGGCTCTGTTTTCTAAGTCAGACTCCTAATCTGAAGGTCGATGGTTCGATTCCCCATACCATCACCTCTGCTAATTTGGATTTCCACCACTGTGTATAACTTAAATGGTCATCAAAAGCCAGTTGCTCTCATTCCATGTCTATGTGGTGTGGGAGGTTAAAAATCCATTGGGTCGGTAAAAGTGTAGGCTCAGGCTTTCTATCGACCAACTATCTAATGGTGAAAACAAGACTTCAGACTTATCCATGATAGGCAGTATAAATCTTCAAGAAAAGAGGAAAATCCCAAAACCTTTTATGGAAGCTAGATAGCGATTTGATGCCAGTCTGTTCTTTTGGTGGTTTTGGTCGGTGAACTGTTTGGTGAGTTTGGTCAGTGAACTGTTTGGTGGTTTTGGTCAGTGAACTGTTTGGTGAGTTTGGTCGGTGAACTGTTTGGTGGTTTTGGTCGGTGAACTGTTTGGTGGTTTTGGTCGGTGAACTCTTAGGCGGTTTTGGTCGGTGAACTGTTTGGTGGTTTTGGTCGGTGAACTGTTTGGTGAGTTTGGTCGGTGAACTGTTTGGTGAGTTTGGTCGGTGAACTGTTTGGTGGTTTTGGTCAGTGAACTGTTTGGTGGTTTTGGTTGATGAACTGTTTGGCGGTTTTGGTCAGTGAACTGTTTGGTGGTTTTGGTCGGTGAACTGTTTGGTGAGTTTGGTCGGTGAACTGTTTGGTAGTTTTGGTGGGTGAACTGTTTGGCGGTTTTGTTGGTTGAACTTCTTGGCGGTTTTGGTCGGTGAACTGTTTGGTGGTTTTGGTCGGTGAACTGTTTGGTGGTTTTGGTCGGTGAACTGTTTGGTGGTTTTGGTCGGTGAACTGTTTGGTGAGTTTGGTCAGTGAACTGTTTGGTAGTTATGGTCGGTGAACTGTTTGGTGGTTTTGGTCGGTGAACTGTTTGGTGGTTTCGGTCGGTGAACTGTTAGTGAGTGTCGCGTTTCCGTTGGTTGGTGCTGACGTGTCTAGTTGTAGTTCCGGTGAGGAAGGGCATGCGCACACTGTGCCTCACCATTTAACCTTAACAAGTCTTTGTAAAGTATAAAATACGATGTAAACTGTAGTTAAAGCACACTCACGCACCTCACACTCACACACCTCACACACACCTCACACACACTTCACACATACCTCACACGCACGTCACATATACCTCACACACCTCACACATACCTCACACACACCTCACACATACCTCACACATACCTCACACACACCTCACAGACACCTCACACAAACAAAACACACCTCACACACTTTCGACACTTCTCACCCCTGTATATCTGCCTCACTCCCTGCCGAATTTATTTTTATAGTAGTTTGTTTGTTGTTGTTATACTTCCTAGCAACATAAAATGGTCATATCAGGATGGTTACCGCCTTGGGACTGTGCACACTCATGGGGACTTTATAGTGCTGCCCCATTGGGAAATCAGGCCGTCGGCACCATGACCCGACTATCTCACTCAGTCACATTATCCTGACATAGAGCTTTATAGTTACACTTGCATATTGTTAGCGTAGAATCGGCAGAGCGCAGGCTTCCCATGCGGAAGGTCGAGAGTTCGCAAGCCAGCCGAGTCAAAACAATACCTTATCAAATTGAGACTTTTTGCTGGCACTTGGCATTACTAGGATAGGGCAAAGACTGGTTAGCACAATATCAGGATAATGTGACTGTATGGGATTTCGCATTATCGTGCCGATGGCCTGATCTCCCAGTGGGGCAGCACTATAACGTCATCATTAGTGCACACTGTCACTAGTCGATACCCGTCCTGATATGACCTTCGATGTTGCTAGGATATAAAATAACAGACAACAATAACGCATTATTGGCTGTTTGATTCAGTTTCTTTTCCCCCCACGCAATTGCCAGGTTCCCGGATGAACCCGGATGAATCGAGGCTGCACTGCGCAGGCGCGTTGACCCACATGGAAGGCCTACTGAGCACCGTGGCGCCCCCACACGTCAGTCACGAGCAACCAGCCTTCATCTTCTCACCAACACAGGTAATTGACTGATGTCACACTTACAGACTTGCCTAGTCCAAATTTTACTTGCAGACATGCCTACCCCAAATTTGCTATTTGGGTACTACAGTTAAAAAAATGTATGTACTTTAAAAAGTAATTGTGTACTTTTAAAAATAGTGTGTACTTTCCAAATTTGCTATTATTAGGCCAAATATCAACAACAAAGTTGGTGATCCTCCTATTGAAATAGAAATTGGGCGGGCGGTTTTTATTTTTTATTATTTTATTTTCAATATTTCACTGGTCTTCTCGCCCTCAACTCGACCCTTTCCATTTCTCACTCTGCTCGACCTGTCCATTGAACAGGATTTCTTTTAATTAACAAAAAAAATTTTTTATTCACGCACGGACGGGGACCATCACCAATTTCATAATTGTATTTGGATGACCATTTTGGATGACCATTTTGGTCGCAAGGAGGTTTGTCATGCAGTAGTTGCAACTTCCTTGTGACCATTTGCGACCTCTTTGCAACCACCCTTTTTTTGTGGTCGCAAAGTGGTTGCAAAGTAGTCACAAGCGGTCATAAGCCATAGTGTGACTGGGGTATAACAGACTACTGCGAGGCTTGTCAGTCAGCGCAGTAATAACAATAATCAATAATATTTCACCCGTGAGAATTAAATCCCAGTTTTCACCATCCCACAGTGGGACTACGCAATTAGTGGCCACATAGGGAGATGGGTAGACAAATATACATATTGGTGTCGACCGCCAGTGGCTCTATTTACAAGTTGGCCTATATATCGGGTTGACCTAAATGGGACCTTACGCTGTATATGAAGTTAAAGGCACTGTAACATGATACCCCAGTCACACGAGGCATGCTTTCGCTTACGATGGATTCGCAACGTCAAAACGTCCTCCTTACGACTGCTTTATGGCCTCCTTATCTGCTGGCGCCACGAGGTCGCCAACCTCCGGGCGACCATTTTGGAAATTTTGGAGACAAGGAGGATGCAGCTGCTGCACTTGCAACCTCCTTGCATCCAGTGCGGTCGGCGCCGGGTCACCAGTTGTTGGCGACCTGGCACTGCCAGGTCACCGACCTCTTGGTTGGCAAGTTGACGGCAACCTGGCACCGACCTGGTGGCACCAACACAGGCAATGCCACGCTCATCGTGTGGTCGTCGCCAGGGCGACCTGGTGCCGACAGGGCACTGACCTGGCGCCGACATGGCGCCGACCTGGTGCCAACAGTGTTTTAAAATCAATGTATCAAGTGGGACGATGGGTGGTTGGTGACATTTTGGGCATAAGGAGGTTGGCAGCGAATGATGGCTCTCGTGTGACTGGGGTATAAGCAACACAATTATAGTTAGCCACACTTAGGCCAAATGAAAAGAAAGTTGGTTATCGTCCTTTTTAATTAAAAATCAGAAACTTTTATTTTATTTTATTCTTTTTCAGTATTTCTATTTGGATTTCCACCGATGTGTATAACTTACAGCATCATCAAAGGCCAGTTGCTCTCATACCATGTCTATGTGGTGTGGGAGTTTAAAAATCCCTTGGGTCGGCAAAAGTGTAGGCTCTGGATTTCTATCGACCAACTGTCTAATGGTGAAAACAAGACTATTCAGACTTAATCATGATAGGCAGTCTTCAGAAAAATACAAGAAAACTAATTTATTCTCCAAAACTGGAAACTTACATATTTGGTTCCCACGTTACGATAGTGATAATTAATTCTTTCTTTTTTGGTAGCAAGTGAAATAATTATTGTTGGCTCTGTGTGTTAACTCTGTTATCAATACTACATGTATTTAATCTATCCCACAAAATGTATCAAATGATTTTTTGACAATTTACACATTGACACCATGTATTTACCATAACTTTTTTTTTTTAAACAAAAAAACCTGTTGGCATCCATGTGACACTTAAGCGCCCAGTTTCAGACCATGACCCATGTATAGCGAATATTTAATGTGAGGAATACAGTAAAACCTCTCTAAATCGATTGACCATGGGACCAACTTTAAATGCTCCATTTAGTGGGGTGAAAGGTTTAGGGAGTTCCTTTTATCATTACAATGGTATTGGATCGGCGATGGTTTGGGAGCCAAATAAAGCGATCGATATAGGGGAGTGGTCGATTTGTGGAGGTGGTCGATTAGAGAGGTTTTATTGTATATGATAAAATCAGGTAACCAGATGTTTAAATAACACACACAACAACAACAACAAAGATATGGCGGTAAAATTGTTGCAACTCACGTAATGCGTGATATTCCCAGCCCTGTACCAGTAAGTGGATTAACACTCCCCCCCCCCCCCTCACCCCGTTACCACTGTGTGTGACGTCACAGGACCTTAACGGAGGATAACGGCTAATATGACACGGTCGTAGTCTAATCCAGGTTACTGGCCTGCTGTGTGGTTAATGTGGGATGGAGGGGGGGGGGGGGGGGGGGGGGGGGGGTTAGGGGTAGGGGTGTCAGTATGACAACCATTGATAAAGAAACTGCACTCCATTAGTGGTGGCTTTCTAGTCTCGGGCAATGCCTCGGGCATGCGCAGATGGAACTGATTAAATGTTGGGTACAGCCGTTAGTGGCTATTTGAAAATGGCGGTGGATGAGGGGAGTTGGGCCTGTTCAATTAATATTTCTCACCCTGCGGGTTTATTATGGGATGTAAGCCTGTGTCAAATTACTTCACCCATATACTACTTACACTAATTTTAGAGTATTAATCCTGAGACTGTTTGTCTTTTGGTTGGTTGGTTGGTTGGTTGTTTGAGTTTTACGTCCTGGCAACATCGAAGGTCTTATGAGGACGGGTATGGAGTTGTGACAGTGCACGTGTACACATTGTTTCATTAGACACATGGCGACTTTATTGGGATACCAGGCACCAGCATCAGTCACATTATCCTGACACTGAGCCAACCAGTCCTTGCCATATCCTAATATAATAATGTCGAAGAGCTAGGATAGGAAGTGACAAGTATCAATTTTTAAGCAGGGATGATATTTTTCCGGTTTTAAGCAGTTTTGTTCACAGCCTGGGGGCATTTTTGATATAGGTGTAAACGGAAATTTGCCGTCGGGATAATAATCCTGGATTTCCGCTATTTTTGCCTGAGACCACTATCATCCCTGTTAAGTCATTTGTTTGACTCGACCAGGGTTCGAACCCGTGAGTTTGAATCCCAAATTCTACCAAAACGGGAGACGGACGTTCAACTCATTCGGCCATCCCATTTGGTATCTGTTTGTTTGTTGGGGTCTTACATCCTATCATCATCTAAGTGTAGAATCTAATGCTCCGATCTGTGGCTGTGTACGTAGGCTATTAGGAAAACAATACAGACAAAGAGAAAGAAAGAGAGCAAAGAATAATAGGCGAGAAGAGAGTCCAGCCCTCTGGTTTATTGCTTATATAATTACATGGGTTCATGGTGGAGTATTACACCACCTCCTTCCCCCAATGGGAATCAAGCATTCCTGACCGTACCAATAGGGATCCAGCATTCCTGGTCTCCATGGATACCAGTGGTCTGCCCACCACCAGTAGCTGTATGGCCCCATGGCCACCACCAACCTTGACCGTTGAGTGTGGTGACCCCTACCGCAGCAGAGGGGGTAGGCCCTGAGTGCAATCACACCCAGACCTGCCAGCACCACTATGTCTATATACATCCCACTCAGGCACCACCAACCCATACATATATATATATATATATATATATATATATATATATATATATATATATATATATATATATACATACATGCGCCTGGTCACGTACACCGATCAGTAATAGAACATTTGCATTCCCCCCCGGCCAAATATCGGAATATTTTACATAAGGATATGTACCAACTTGTAACAATGCACGCTCATGGTGACTTCATAGTACTGCCCCACTGGGAAACGAGGCTACTAGCACCATGACCTGATATCCCCCTCAGTCACATTATCCTGATGTTGAGCTCACCAGTCCTTGCCCTATCCTATTATTGCTGAGCGGCAGGCTAGGTAGCAACAAGTATAAATCTGACAAGTCAGTGGTTTGACTTGGCTGGGATTCGAACGCCCAACCTTCCGCATGGGAAGTCAGCGCTCTCCGATTCAGCCACCATGTACGGTCTATTCCTTTGGCTCATGACACATTGCCATGTTAATAATATTACCATAGTACAGTGTCAATATTATTCCATTTAGCTATTACCACATAATCAATGACAAATTAAATATTACCTGATGGTAGCCAATCATAAACTGTCGTACAAGGACAAACATTTGCTGTTGCAACAGTATGGTGTTAGCCAAGTGTGTAATTCAGTTAGGCATAATAATATGAAGAGTTCAGACGCAAGACCCTGTAAACGCCAATCCAAACATGCAGTTTAAATAACAGATTTTGATCTGAAAATAATTTTAATTCTAATTAATTCCGCTTTTCTTATTATGACATGATTATGGAGCAATGAAGAAAAAAGTAGGAATGCAAAAAATAAACATGTCGATGGTTTGATTCCAATGTGTATGTCAATTTTTGGATCAGTGTTTACAGGGTTTTGCGCCTGAACTCTTCATATTGTCAGTACATTTTATATTGTTGCTTTAGTACTCCCCTAAATGTGCATAATAGAGTGTTTAGAAAAAGAAATGGGGGCATGCCAAGGTTTGAACCAGGAACCCTCTAGCACTCTCCCAACTGAAGGCTATTAGTTTAATTTCTATCAAAGCAATTTTGCATTTGAATGTTTGAAATCACCCAATGGCATTCTACATTTCCAGATTCAGGTCACCAATGAGGCTTCACCGAACAAGCAGATTCTTGTCGACCCCTCGTTCAGCGATGTCTGGTCACCGGCTTGTCAAGTATTTGGGACAGACGAAGAATCAGAGCCAGAGACTCCGAAGCTGGTCCAACAACCCCACCAACCGCCTTCCACCTTCCGACCAACTGCTATGCTTAATGCGGCTGATGATGAAGATGACAGGCAGGACAAATTCGAGGACAGCGAGAGGGATGAAGCGAATTACCTTGGAGATGAACTCAGGTGTGACGCAATGAGCAGGAAGCAAAAAGGAGACTTTCAGGTTATGTGTAGAGATGTACGTGAGAATGCCTGCATAAATGCGGTGGAGACAAAGCGGATGATTGCTTCGCACAAGAAGAGGATTAACGCTGGACTTGGAGATGTGTGTAGCGACAAGGTGAGTGACCTAGATGGACACCGTCTACAGGAGAGCTGCTTTGTGAAGATGCACAGGGAACCACATAATGCACACTTCGGTAGTGATGTCTGCAATGACCAAGACCACTTAAGCTATGTGGATGAGTGCCAAGAACAAGACCAGATCACCATAGCGCATGCGCTCAATAAATACGATGAGACAAATGAATTGTACAATGTGGTTAAGGAGCCAGGCATTATTGGAGATGTGTATCAAGAACATTCAGGGAAGACAAACTTGAGAAGTGGGTCTATAAAGCAAGTCAATGCAAGTGATGGTAATAATTTCAGAACAAGTAAAACATCATCTGCGGGTATGCGTATTGAAAGGAAACCCGACCGGCATGGTTTTCCTTCGCGACTGCATGCGGTTGAAAGGCGGAAGCCCCTGAAGTCCCAGCCATTCAGTGACCCTGTCGCGCACACCTCGTACAGGACCAGAGTCCTGCTGGCCAGCCCAACTCCATCCACCACCGCAGGGTTTCAGTCTCCACCGCAGGTGGTACCCACACCTGAACCCGATGACCAGCTATCGCAACCGCTGTGGCTGAGCCCGGAGCTATCACCGGCCGACATGACACTTCTGGGCACACCTGACTGGAACCCGCACACTACCTCATCAGGGCTTCACTTGGGGGCATCCAATTCTGGTCTTCCAACAAACCAACGGGTTGCTTCTGTAGTTCCAGAACCGGTGCGCACTGCGGGTCAACCTCATGCTCTGTTCGATGGTGGGGTTGCGCTACCACCAGCTACTTGTGACGATGGGTGGGGTTCAACGCAGTCTGATGATGATGACCTTCTTGCGCTGAGTCAGAATATTGATAGTGAAGCACGCGCAAAGTGGTATGCGGATGGAACCTCGAAGTGGGATGCGTTTAAGGAGCCAGAAGGTGGAGAAGGCGCCCTGGGCCACTTTCACAGCCGCTTTAGCCCAAAGAGGGAACCAGCCGACACTGTAGCTGCATCTCCAACTGGGCGACAATCAGTGCACTATGACTCAGCAGATTTCCATGAAGCGGCACATATTGAGGATGAGTGGCAGGAGGAGTTCACAGTCGGTGGCCACAGCCCTGCACCACATGCGACTCCAGCATTGCGAACCTTAGGTGGTGCCAACTTCGATGCTTCTTCTCCAGAGCTCTTCTCTGACGACCCTTTCTCATCCTCGCCACTTCCGGTTAGCGCAGCCTCGTTTCCACCCCGCGCACTTCGCAGCCGTGGCGTTCCAAGGCCTGTGTCCTTGGCTGCAGATTGTAGTTCCAGTCGCAGCTCGATAGGTGGCGCCACCAACGGGGCTGGCGCGGTACGACCGGGAGCCGGAAATGGGCGGCAGGCTGGGTTTCGCGCGCCCCGGCGTGCAGAGGGCGCCACTGAGTGGCCTGCTGCTGGTGCTTTGCATGCTCCCAGTGAGCATAGCGTGTGCGCCACAGGACAAGCACCTGCCAGGTACAACCCGCCTCAGGTAATCAGCGTTCGTACTGGACATAGAAAAAAACTAAAAAGTGCTAACTTTTGAAAATGCAAAAATTAAATACTGAAAAGTATTATATAAGTCATTTTAAATTATGGATGTCAAATATTGGACAAATTTTCAAAATATTCATCTTGTTTCTAAAATCGATCTTTATTCTGTACAAAAGATGTATATGTATCCCAGATTTCATATGTTCTTTGAAAGGTGACATTTGGTGTCATTTTGAAATAATTTCTCAGGGTTACTGCAGACAAACAATAATTTTGAGCCAACCTTGGCTGCTCTCCAAAGATTACATTGGACATTTTTTCCTACCTGATGGGCAATAGGACTAGTGCAGCAGAAAAGGCTGTGGAATTTCTTTATTTTGTTCCATAAAAGAATAACTGGTTTAATGGTCCTAAAAAGTACTTAAGACACCATTAAGAAAGAAGCCTGAAAAAAGAGTGGGAACGCTGGTAATGTAACCACATACTCAGCTCAGCCAATAGGAACCTTCCTCATATCTGTTAATTTAAATCAATTCAATTACCATACTGCCATTTTAAAATTATATATTTTAACAATTGTGGCGGTTTTATATCCAGTTTGTATATCCCACGATTTACCAAAGTGGGAGACGGACGCTCAACTCATTCGGCCGTCCTGTCTCGTGCACACTGTCTCAAGTTAATACCCGTCCTGATATGACTGTAGATATTGCCAACGACCCTATTATACCAAGACGGCTCACTCCCTATCTCTCCCATGGTAATGTAAATTTTGCAGTGCCACCTTGTGGTGGGTTTGATCAGCCCGGCTGCTGGTTGGTGTTTCACATGTAAACACATACAATTATATTATACATGAGATAGGTAAGTATGAACACACATCAATATGAAATTGCTATGAACAAATACACATCATCATCAGCATCATCATCATCAGCACCATCATCACACATCTTTCACATTCATATATACATTTATACATATAATATAGCACCTGTTTAACCAATAAAACAGCCAGAGCACCAAGTGGTGGGTTTGATAATTTTGATTACACAGTACAGGCTGAGGGAGCCGTCTTAGTATTATAGGGTCTTTGATATTGTTACGATGTAAAACCCAAACAAACAAACAAAAAATGTTGGCATGCTCCAGGTCCCTAATGAAGCTAACCTGGTGCCCTTTGACCCTTTGACCCCAGGCGCCGGATGCGGGGCGGGGCGGGGAGCTGCAGTTCCCGGGCCGTGCCGAGGTGGAGGCGGCCCTGACGACCCCGAAGAGGGAGGTGGTCGTGCCGGTGTCCTTCCAGACCTCGCAGTTGTACCAACAGGCCTTGTCAGGGGCAATCAGGGGTGCGCAGTGCAGAGCCTTAGTTGTGTAATCACATCAGTCTGCTATTGGGTTATGAACAGAAGCTTAGGGCCACATTTATTTAATTAGATCAGTCTGTAGCTTTATTTGTCTAATATCGTCAGTCTGCTATTGGGTTATGAACAGAAGCTTAGGGCCGCATTTATTTAATTAGATCAGTCTGTAGCTTTATTTGTCTAATATCGTCAGTCTGCTATTGGGTTATGAACAGAAGCTTAGGGCCGCATTTATTTAATTAGATCAGTCTGTAGCTTTATTTGTGTAATATCATCAGTCTGCTATTGGGTTATGAACAGAAGCTTATGGCCATATTTATTTAATTGCATCAGTCTGTAGCTTTATTTGTCTAATATCGTCAGTCTGCTATTGGGTTATTAACAGAAGCTTATGGCTGCATTTATTTAATTGTATCAGTCTGTAGCTTTATTTGTCTAATATCATCAGTCTGCTATTGGGTTATGAACGGAAGCTTATGGCCGTAAATATTTAACTATCAGTCTGTAGCTTTGTTTATGTAATCTCATCAGTCTGCTATTGGCTTATGAACAAAAACTGTAGCCTTATTTATTTAATTACATCCATCTGTTGCTTTATTTGTTTAAACTTGTTAGTCTATTTACTTATAATTTCAAGCCATTAAGTTCTAGTATTTTATATAGATATCATATTCTGTGATAAAAGTTATTGAAATTGAATTGAATATGGTACTAGCGCCATTCATTCAATCAATCGATAGAGAAGACACCTCTGTGTTGGAGTAAAATAAATGTGTGATATAAATAATGCTATTTACTTCCACAGAGCACCTGAATATCCAGCTGTTTGACTTGTCGCGACGCTATCACAGCGCCATGGCGGGCATGGACACGTCAGGCTACGACCCAGGGTCTCAAGGTGAGTTACCTTTACATGTGTGATAGACCTGAACATCCAGCTGTTCGACTTGTTGCGATGGTATCACAGTGCCATGGCAGGCGTGGACACGTCAGGTTATGACCCAGGGTCTAAAGGTTAGTTAGCTTTACATGTGTGATAGACCTGAATATCCAGCTGTTTGACCTGTCTCGACACTACCACAGCGCCATGGCAGGCATGGACACGTCAGGCTATCACCCGGGGTCTCAAGATTAGTTAGCTTTACATGTGTGATAGACCTGAACATCCAGCTGTTCGACTTGTCGCACCACTATCACAGCACCATGGTTACATCCCGATACGTCAGGCTCTGTCCCGGGGTCTCAAGGTCAGTTAGCTTTACATGTGTGACAGACCTGAACATCCAGCTGTTTGACTTGTCGCGACGCTATCACAGCGTCATGGCTACATCCCGATACATCAGGCTATGTATGACCCGGGGTCTAAAGGTTAGTTAGCTTTACATGTATGATAGACCTGAACATCCAGCTGTTCGACTTGTTGCGACGCTATCACAGCACCATGGCTACATCCCGATACATCAGGCTATGACCCGGGGTCTAAAGGTTAGTTAGCTTTGCATGTGTGATAGACCTGAACATCCAGCTGTTTGACCTGTCTTGACACTACCACAGCGCCATGGCAGGCATGGACATGTCAGGCTATGACCCGGGGTCTCAAGATTAGTTAGCTTTACATGTGTGATAGACCTGAACATCCACCTGTTTGACTTATTGCGATGGTATCACAGCAGCATGGCTACATCCCGATATGTAAGACTACGTCCCGGGGTCTCAAGGTCAGTTAGCTTCACATGTGTGATACAATAGACTTATTTGACTTGTTATCAATAAAACAAAGACTTAATTATCAGCATCGTAATATGGAAACCAAATATGTGGTGCCCAGTTTTTGGAGAATAACCCATATATAGATAACTATGTAAATAAAATGTAATAAAAACGAGTGTAACTCGGGTTCTAGAACTGGATGCGGCGCAGGGGGGGCATGGACGACAACTGTGCACCAAAGAAGCTCTACATGTGTGATAGACCAGTTTCTATCCTCGTAGAGGGGTGTGAAATAAGAAACGACACGCCACAGTTGATTCTGTCTTCAGGATCATTTCGCGGTTTATTCCATCTAGGTCCAGACTGCACCAAGTACTGCGTAGCCTCCGTCGGGGGGGGGGGGGGGGGGGGGGGGGGGGGGGGGGGCTGGCTGCTAGCAGACGGTGGAACAGTCCACCATAGGCACTGCCACCTGCTGGTCCTTCTAACACAGTTAAGCTAAGATTCCATATGTAGTATAACCCCATTAAACCAAACTTGAAGGGATCCTAGAAATTTGTTTGGATTAACCAATCATTGGTTTAACCGAGCTTTGGCTTCGACTTTGACTTCCCCCCCCCACACACAAACACTAGTGCCCACACACACACTCACTTTCCCCGTCTGGCTCACCACCCTACTCCCCCCTTCCTCCTGCACCCCCCCCCCCCACAAACACACACTACTGGCCCCACACACTCACTTCCCTTGTCCGGCTAGTCACCCTACTCCCCCCCTCCCGACCCCTCCCGACCCCTCCCCCACACACACTATTGCTAACACTTGTCCAAACAAGCGTGGTGTACGAGGCGGAGGGGTCTCAGATGACCAGATGACACATGAAAGTTTGGTTTAACCATACCGGAAGTGGCCTGGGACCCACAATTTTGTTTGGATTAACCGATCATTTGGATTAACCAACTTTGGTTTAACCAACTTTTTTATATGATAAATGGGAGTATTTTGCCGAACCACGAAAAAAAGTTTGGATTAACCGATCGTTTAGTTTAACCGAGCTTGGTTTAACGGGGTTATGCTGTACACGGTATGCGAATGCGGCATGCAGCATAGAAACCCATGCCATTTTCATTCTTTTTTGTTCCAAATCTGTGAAAGTTGCAGTTTACTCTATGGCAAATGAGGCAGCATTCGCATTCGCACCGATTGGTACATGGAGCGATCCACTTGCCGCAATCGCATTCGTATTCACATTTGCATTCGCATCCGGACATATGGAGCAGCACTAGGCATTTATATGCTTTTCGAATTTTTGTCGCATACCGCATACTGCGTATATGGAATCTTAGCTTTGGTAGTCAAGACTGCCACCATGTGGTAGTGGGGCGAATTAGTGACCTAGAAAAATCTAAAGGTTCTTTCCCTGATATCGGTTGGTTGATTTCTACTGTGTGTCAGGCTACAGCCACCTTGTTGTATGGTGTTTTACGAAGGTAGTGGCGCCATCTGGTGTAAACTAGGAGAAGCACTGCGGAGAAGCGCCATCTAGTAAAGTAACTTTACATTGGATTTATTGTACACCTGGGCCGCGTTCAGGGTCCGTCTCGGAGGAACCTTGGAGATGCCACTGACGTCACGCTAGTCTGAACGGCAAAAGCAGTTTGTTGTCTCGAAAATGGCCGCCTCCATAGGCGGTGGCCATTTGCAATGGAAAAGCTGCGCTGTGATTGGCTGATACCACTGGATATGGCGGCCATTTTCGAGGTGCTTTTCATCTCCAGTCTGAAAAGGGAGGCGTCTCCGAGACGTCGCCAAGACGCACTCTGAACGCAAATAGGCCAAAAAGCATTGCCGAGACGTCTCCGAGATGGACCCTGAACCCGGCCCCGACCTCACATATTGCTTATTTGTTGGGGTTTTACGTCCTAGCAACATCTAAAGTCATATCTGGGCAGGTACTGACTTGTGACAGCGTGTACTCATGGCGATTTTATAGTGCTGCCCCACTGGAAAACCAAGTACCACAATACATTCATATTATCCTGATACTGAGTAAGTCAGTTCTTGCCCTATTCTATGAATGCCGAGCGCTAAGCTAGATAGCGACAAGTATCAATTTGATAAGTTATTGGTTTGGCTTAGTCAGGATTCGAACCCACGACCTTCCACATGGGAAGTCAGCCAGTATTCTTAGCAAATTGGCCACCCCATCGTGTCCCTGCCTTATCTAGGTGTACCTTGTAAACCAAGTTGGTACAAGCACATTCTGAGTACCTGCAGATGGTGGAGTGGATCCTTACACAAAACATACACTGTCCATTGCAAAGTTGTTTAGCCCCTGTCACACTATGCCGTATAGCATCAGCGTATGCCAATGCATGTGATTTTGCATTGGTGTACGCTGGTGTATGCTGAGACAGGTTATGGGTACGTTTGGCTGAAATAGTGAAATAGTGAATGGTAGACAGGAAGTGTGAACACTTATTTGTAGTATTCGTTAACAGCCCACTGGAGTACGCTGAGATACGTCATGGGTAAGTTTGGCATAAGTAGTATTTTTTAGCATGTTCAAAATTCTGCCGTATGACAGCATATGTGACAATGTCGCTGATGCAATACGGCATAGTGTGACAGGGCCTTTAAATAACATCTCTGTCGCCTTTCTGCTATTTGTTCTACACTGAAATTCTCACTGTGTATGTTTACATTGGCAAAAGTACTGACACAGTTCAATTGGATGTGTTCACGGTGTAAATTAGTAATCTTTAGATTTTTTATTGCTTCATTTGTGGTAGTTTTGTGTCCTAGCAGCATTGGAGGTCATATTAGAACGGAACCTATTAGTCTTAATTTGTCGCAGGTAAATCATGCGAAATACATTATTGATGTATTTACTTTACACTAAGACCTAGTTCATTATCAGCCAAATAGGATGGCCAAATCAGTAACAGTGTTGGTTGGCTTCCCATGACAGAGGTCGTGGGTTCGAATCCTGATTGAGTCAAATCAATGCTTTACTTGTCACTTGTTACTACCTAGGCTGGCGCTTGTCATTACTAGGATATGGAAAGGTTGGTTTGTTCAGTGCCAGGATAATGTGACTGAGCAGGATATCGGGTCCTGGTATCGCCAGCTCGGTCTCCCAGTGGGGCATCACTATAAAGTTGTCATGAGTGCACCCTGTCTCAAACCATAACCCGTCCTGATATGACCTTAGATGTTGCTAGGACATAATTGTTGCTTAACTTCAGTAATTGGGTTTCAAGTAGATAAAAGATTCACCCCGTACTTCCAGTACAGGGGTGAACGACAACATAGTCTAAATACTGGCGAAAATAGCTTTAGTATGGAACAAGAAGTAGAATACCTGGCACCAGTGACAAATGGTTACTTATATCAGCACAGAGTTGGTGAAATGGGAGAGAAATCAAAAAGACAAGATGGCAGCCAGAGAACGCCGTCGATTTCACTTTTAAATTGCATTAAAGTATATGTTTTATTATATTTTCCAACTCAAAAGTAGCGTGTAAATATGAAGACATATACAAAGAATAAATGTTGCTTCTTAGATTGTGAAATTAGGCTCTCATAAAGACTCATTTCATTAGCCCGATTTTTCGACCGTTTTTATATAACAATTATAAGGCTGGTCTTCACCCGTGTACTACAAGTACCGGGTGAATCTTTTATCTAGGTTTCAAGTTATGTCACCAATCATTTCAGAGGTTTCAGAAATGTGACATTGTCCTATGCCACACAAAACCTTGAGGACCATTTGGCCATTGTTGACAGATGTAAATAAAGAAGATTGCTTGTTTATAACAAATCTTCTTCAGGAGTGCGGACTGAGGAGGATCCATCCATGTGTGGTCCTACGAACCCGAAGTGCAAACATGGCACACCCAGTAAGGTGGTGCAAGTCAAGAAGGCGGGCCCGAACCAGGTAAGTCTGCGTGAATCCGCTTCCCATCCACACGCGATAGCTGAATGAGTTACTTGTTTCCCATGTGGAGCTCAACGATTTTGTTATGGCAAAATAATAACAATTTTTATGATTCAGAATTTCAAAATTCAAAAATTTTATATTTAAAAATTTTATATTAAAAAAAATGTATATTTCAAAATTGTATGTTTCAAAATTGTATATTTCAACAATTGTTCTTTCAACATTTTCAAAAAAAATTATTTCAACATTTTCAAAGTTTGTAATTTCAAAATTTTTAATTTAAAAAATGGTTGAATTACAAAGTTTTAACTTTCAAAGTTTTAACTTTAAGCATTTTAACTTTCAAAGTTGTAACTTTCAAAATTTTAATTTTCAACACTTTAAATTTCAAAGTTTTAACTTTAAAAGTTTTAACTTTATGCATTTCAAAACCTCCAGCAGCTAATTTCTACATACCCTTGTGTTACTCCTTCCTCAAAAGGGCAGGATGTTCTTCGCCTGTGGCAATGAGCGCAGTCAGCAATGCGGCTTCTTCCAGTGGGCGGACACTGGCTCCTCCAGGGCTGGGGTTGGGGGTGGTGGACAGGGCGGAAGCCTCAGCAACGGCTTAGCCATCACCAGCCACCTGCGGGCAAGGGGGGTGCGGTTCTACTGTGAATGTCAGCTCATACGCAAGTCTCCGAACACCAAAAGACCCATGACAGTAAGACACAGTTGTGTGTATTTAGATTCACTAAAGCTGCAGAGTCCCACGGTTCGTACGGGGCCTGGAAAGTCTTGAAAAGTCTCGGACTTCATTTGCCCCATTTCAAGTCAAGGCCTTGAAAAGCCTTGAATTGAACCTATTTTGGGTAATTAATTAGTCTTGAAAAGCCTTGAATTCCATTTAACTGTCCCCACTGATCTAAATTAGTCTGAAATCGCCATTCGCCATTGTTGTTTTCTCCCTGAAATCCAAATGAAAATAGTCTTGAATTCCTATCAAAAACAATATCACTTTTATTTTTTAGTTCCGCTTATTTCTTCAAATGCATTTAAATTTTGCTTTCTACTAGTACAGATGGCACAATTTTGAAATTTAAAGTTATTTAATGTTTTTTTGTTTTTTTTATATCCTAGCCACATTTAAAGGCATATCACTTATCAGGGTGGGGACGGTCTGTATGCATGGTGACTTTATAGTGCTGCCCCACTGGGAGACCATGGATGGCATGACCTCATCACATTATCCTAATACGTCTTTCTTCCTTGTTAAAGCTGAATAGTCCGATGAAAACATAAAAATTTTCCAATTCAAAGCAATAACCTACATTTGATTGTACATATCTAACTTAGATAATGATGCACTTATTAAGCATTTGTCACCACATAGAAGGTAATACTGAGCAATTTAATAGAACATGATACTGCAGAAGCCTATGGTGTCAGAGTTTTGGTGTGTTTACCAAAATTAATTATTCGTGTTTTCACTTGAAATATCTCAAAAGTTAGCCATTGAAAATAAAAATTACTTCAAGCTAAAAGTAAGGTAGATTATAATATATTAATCTAAGAAAATTTACGGAAACTCAAATCCATCGGACTATGCACCTGTAATTAAATTTATGTATATGGGTCATTCTCTAAAACTGGGCACCAAAGTGTGACATGGAAACCAAAAGTGAAAACCTTCCAAATAATAGCAAAAATCCTTCCAAATAATAGCCTAATCCAATGTGCTATGAAGGTATGCATGTTGTGCATATGTCAGAGTTGAAAAAAATGAATTTCACTTTTTGAATTAGATCTTATACAAATTGAGCAAAACATTAATATCACTTGTGTAACATGAAAACCAAAGACACACCCAGAATCTCTTTTTAACATATACAACATAGTCAAACAAGAGTTTCTTGATTACTGTTAAGCAGACAAGGTTATGACTTACAAGAAAAAAGTTGAAAAATAAGTTGAAAAAAGTTTGGCTACATGTATGGTGTAGATTTTCACATTTTCACTCTAGCGGAAAATCCTACAATTATAATTTTGATATCTTTTGTGGGATAAATTCAATACATGTAGAACTGCTAACATACCTAATAGACAGACCTAATAGACTTATTTGACTTGTTATCAATAAAACAAAGACTTAATTATCAGCATCGTAACATGGAAACCAAATATGTGGTGCCCAGTTTTTGGAGAATAACCCATATATAGATAACTATGTAAATAAAATGTAATAAAAACGAGTGTAACTCGGGTTCTAGAACTGGATGCGGCGCAGGGGGGGCATGGACGACAACTGTGCACCAAAGAAGCTCTACCTGAGGTTGCCGCGCAAAGAAGCTTCCAGCGCGTACGCCAAAGGTGTGTTTGTCTGCCATCTTTAAAAGATGAATATTGTAGTAGTCTGCACTGACTGCTCAGGAAAGGAGCCGCATAGACATAGAGAGGTAGGCGTGGATAGGGTGATTGCATCAGGGAGCCTAGGTAGCGTAATGGTTAGCATGCTATCCCAGGAACGGGAAGAGGTGTGGGTTCGAATCCTGCTTTATAGCCCTGTCACATTACAACGTTTCTCTCCAACGCGCATTGACGTGTCACTTTTTGGCGAAACGTCGGGAGACGTCTGGAAGCGTTACGTGCGCTTTACGCGCGCGTCAGTACATGTCAGTACACTTTGATTGACAGCGACCATCATCGAGGAACGCCGGCGCGCGTCGTGCTTGCACAAAACTTTCAACGTGTGCCAACGTGTGGGTGCCAACGTTATGGCTACATAACGCCAAGCACATGTCGCGTGTTCGGGTCGTCCCCACAAGTTGCACCAAAATATTGCTTTGTTGTTTTACATCCTAGCTACATCTAAGGTCATATCAGGAGGGCGCGCCAACCTCTTTTGGTTTTTTTTCGCCACGCGTCGACACACGTTGGCCGCGCGCTACTAACACGCTGCGCTGATGTCCAACTTTTTCCCAAACCGCCGAAAAGTTGGATGTGTCTCGACGCGTACAACTTATTTTGCGCGTTGGCGGCGCGCCAGCGAGAAGCGTCGTAGTGTGACAGCCCCAATAAGCGCAATATTTCCCGTTTTCATCCCCCCCCTCCCATGACACTGGTTGCCATGACCTGGATCTTGTACAAGCTATGTGCTGTATAGTTGTTGAACCTACCCTGTGTATGTATATGAGCCTGTCTCAAAAGGTGATAACTCTTCTTTTTTTGTCCATTGTAACGATTGACACAAAAAAGCACAGAAACGGTTACACTGAAAACACAAGGACATTTGCTTCAAATCAATATGTATTCTATTGGGATTATGGGCTGGTGGTGCCTGAGTGGGATGTAAATAGACATAGTGGTGCAGGTCTGGGTGTGAGGGCACTCAGGGCCTACCCCCTCTGCTGGGATAGTGATCACCACACTCAAAGGTCAAGGTTGGTGGTGGCCATGGGGCCATACAGCTTGGTGGTGGTGGGCAGACCACAGGTAGCCATGGGGACCAGGAATGCTGGATTCCTATTGGTAGGGCCAAGAATGATTGTTTTCCATTGGAAGAAAGGGGTGGGGTGATACTGTACAATGAACCAGTGTAACCATATAAATAATAAACAAGAGGGCTTGACTCTCTCTTCTTCTTTACACTTTATACTCTTCCTTTCTCTTTGTCTGTATTGATTTCACTAGAGCCTGCCTACACAACCACAGATTCGAGCTTTAGCCATTTTACACTATGGTCAAAAGTGGTCGCAATGTTGTCGCAGGCCACAGTGTGACGGTTGCTTAAGTTGGGTTTGTGGGTTCAAATCTAGGCAAGCGTTTTGGTGTCGAGAGGGTTATGGTTTCATTGGGACTATACTGCTTTAAACTGTTTGCAGACGACCTGTGGGTCGTGAGTCTGGGGCTGGACTTCACAGTTGACTGCACACTGCTGGTGCGCTCCTCCTACTACGGGCCGGACCAGACGCTGCACCTGCAGATAGAGCCGGCCGGACGCTACTCCCCGTCCAACTGGCCCAGCGGGGGTGAGTGACGCTTCTTTATCTGTTAGACGCGGAGGCTGAATCGGTGGAGCCCAGGCCTCCCATGTGGAAGGTCGGGAATTCAATTCCCGGTCGAGTCAAACCAATGATTTATATAATTGATACTTGTCTTTACCTAGCCTTGCACTTGGCATTAATAGGATATGACAAGGACTGGTTGGCTCAGTGTCAGGATAATGTGACTGTGTGGGCTATAAAGTCGCCATGAGTGTGCACTGTCACAAGTCGGTACCCTTCCTGATATGACCTTAATGTTGCTAGGTCGTAAAACAACAAACAAACAAAACAAACAAAATCTATATCTGTTAGATACGGTCCATACATTACACCGGGTTCATACGCGCCTGGAAAACCCCTGAAAACCTTGGAAAATAAGGGAATGTATTTGAGTGCTTGAATACCCTTAAAAAATCATATTGTGGTTTGGAAAACATTTGAAAATGATAATTTTATGTAAAATAAAATATAGATGCCTAAAATGTTGGTGTTTTTTGTGTGGGTCTTTTTTATATCTCACGATGCAAAAATCATGTGGCCATGAGATCCAAGCATTGTGTCATGCCATCAATGATATGTATTTATATTCCCATAACTGCCTTATAGATCACACATATATATACACACACGTAAATTTGTATATCTCGTGTATATTGCTCAGTGTTGTGTCATGCCATCAATAATGTGTATTTATATTCCCATAACTGCATTATAGACCACACATATATACACACATAAATATGTATATCTCGTGTATATTGCTCAGCATTGCATCACACCATCAATAATGTGTATTTATATTCCCATAACTGCATTATAGACCACACATATATAGACACACGTAGATATGTACATTTCATGTATAATGCTCAGCGTTGTGTCACGCCACCCATAGTGTGTATTTATATTCCCATAACTGCATTATAGATCACATATATACACACACGTAAATATGTACATTTTGTGTATATTGCTCAGCATTGTCATGCCACCCATAGTGTGTATTTATATTCCCATAACTGCATTATAGATCACACATATATACACACACGTAAATATGTACATTTCGTGTATATTGCTCAGCGTTGTCATGCCGGCTATAGTGTGTATTTATATTCCCATAACTGCATTATAGTTCACACATATATATGCACACGTAAATATGTACATTTTGTGTATATTGCTCAGCGTTGTCATGCCGTCTATAGTGTGTATTTATATTCCCATAACTGCATTATAGTTCACACATATATACACACACGTAAATATGTACATTTCGTGTATATTGCTCAGCGTTGTCATGCCGGCTATAGTGTGTATTTATATTCCCATAACTGCATTATAGTTCACACATATATACACACACGTAAATATGTACATTTTGTGTATATTGCTCAGCGTTGTCATGCCGTCTATAGTGTGTAATTATATTCCCATAACTGCATTATAGTTCACACATATATACACACACGTAAATATGTACATTTTGTGTATATTGCTCAGCATTGTGTCACGCCACCCATAGTGTAATTTATATTCCCATAACTGCATTATAGATCACACATATATACACACACGTAAATATGTACATTTCGTGTATATTGCTTAGCGTTGTCATGCCGTCTATAGTGTGTAATTATATTCCCATAACTGCATTATAGATCACACATATATACACACACGTAAATATGTACATTTCGTGTATATTGCTCAGCGTTGTGTCACGCCACCCATAGTGTAATTTATATTCCCATAACTGCATTATAGATCACACATATATACACACACGTAAATATGTACATTTCGTGTATATTGCTCAGCGTTGTGTCACGCCACCCATAGTGTAATTTATATTCCCATAACTGCATTATAGATCACACATATATACACACACGTAAATATGTACATTTCGTGTATATTGCTCAGCGTTGTGTCACGCCATCCACGTGGGGAATGCGTGCTCAGAGTTCAACTGCCTCACCAACCTACAGGAGGCAGTCCATCCCGCCACTCTGCCCCTCCTCCCGCACCTCATACACAGGTAATCCTGATCTGCTTAATCGTATAAAACCATGCCTTATAAATAATATCCTCTTTGTGTTAAGTTTCAAGCAAACTATTGTCGTAGTCTACACTGACCTCTCAGGCAAGGAGCCACATAGACAGGTAGGCGTGATCGTGTGATTGCATCAGGGAGCCTTGGTAGTGTAATGGTTAGCACCCTGTGGGTTTGAATCCTGCGCTAGGCGCAACATTTCCCATTTTCACTACCCCCATGACACTGGCTTCTATGACCAGGATTCTGTACAAGCTATGCGCTGTATGGTTGTTGAACCTACCCCATGTATGTACATGTGTATGTGCATTTCCTGTTTGTAATTGTAAGCATTAAATGACTTAACCGATTTAAAAGACTTACACTTCCAGAGGGACGAGTGTAGTAGTCTGCACTGACCTCTCAGGCAAGGAGCCACATATAGACAGGTGGGCATGGACAGGGTGATTGCGTCAGAAAGTGTATTTAGTGGAATAGCTTTATAGTGTCGTG
This sequence comes from Branchipolynoe longqiensis, assembly GCA_030323885.1. NCBI lineage: Eukaryota > Metazoa > Annelida > Polychaeta > Phyllodocida > Polynoidae > Branchipolynoe > Branchipolynoe longqiensis. Next base: position 54,448,936 of record CM059192.1, read on the forward strand.
GGAGTTGGGTTTTTTCTCTTCAAATAAATGGGATAATCTACCGAGAGACAGTCCAGATATCCCAGTGAGGCAGCACTATTAAACCACCATGTATGCAGATTGTCCCAATTCTCAACAATGCCCCCCCGTCTTGGCTGGGGGCATCAGGAGCAATGACGTCTCATTTTTGCTGGTACCTGTAGTGAGAGCCTGTATTGCGAAGCTACACTTTTTTTCTTCATAAAAAAGTATAACCATCCAGATTTAAATGGACATATAACTAAACTATGCAATCATAAAATATTTAAATCCTATCTTGCTGTATATTGGTTATTTAAAGAAAAATTAATGTTTTGGATTAACCAACCATTTTGTCCACCCCGAGCAAATTCGTTTATGCAAGCCGAGTTTGTGCAAAGAAATGGTTGGTATGATCCCAGATGATTAATCGATTATGGTCTAAAGCCCCTGTCACACCTCACCGGATTGAGGAAACAGATAGAGTCCGGTGTGATTCGGATGTGAAATGTATCGATTATGTAATGGACGGTAACGGACGGGTAAATAGTAACGGATGGGTAGCAGACAGTAACGGACGGTAACAGTTGATAATATATCTAACAATCAACAGACAATTCAGTATACAAAAAGAACTATAACGAATGGCAACTGACGTCTAATGGATATGTAACGGAGGGGAACGGACAGGAACGGACGGGGAACGAACGCTAACAGATAATAACCGCATACATCAGTCCACCGCAATCCGTTACAAGTTTTGTGCATGCTCAAATCTTGTAACGGATCGGGCCGGATATCTATGGATATCAACGGATATCAATGGATATGCAATGGACACAAACCGGACTTTGCTGGATATCAACGGACTTTGTTCCGTTTCAATCCATGTCCTCAATCCGGTAAAGTGTGACAGGGCCTTTAGTGTGTGCTGTTAGCTTTATGTATATCTGTGTTTCACTTTGATTCCTAGAAATGGTTCCGAGAACCAGCTACAGACGCCCAGTCGATTCAACACACCCCGCAGCAAACAGAAGGCAGTCTTCTTAGTTCCTGGAAATTTAGTGGTATGTACTATTATTTTTAATTAAAAGCTTTTATTCCAGTTGAGGGTGCGGTGGGGGTGACAGGGTTTGTTTGGTTGTTGGGGTTTTAAATCCTAGCAACATCTAAGGTCATATCAGGATGTGTACCGACTTGTGACAGTGCACACTCATGACAACTTTATAGTGCTGCCCTACTGTGAGACCAGGCTGCTGGCAGCGTGACCCAATTTCCCACTCACTCACATTATCATGATACTGAGCTAAGCAGTCGTTGTGCAATTCTCGTAATGCCGAGTGCCAGGCTAGGTAGCGACAAGTATACATTTTTTAAGTCGGGTCAGAGAGCGTGTATATAGATGAGAGGGACAACTCTCATACTAGACCGTGTAACAACTGCCGACTGTGGCACTCCAAGTGGTGGTTGTTGAACAGTATATGACACAGCTGTCAAACTCAAGGCATTGTCAATGACCATGAGCAATCTTCGTACAGAAAAAGTGAAATATCTCTAAAACCGCACAATTTAGAAACAAACTGTTTGGCAGACCAACAGATCAAATGTTTAATAAACAGATTATATTAAATTTATATGCTTAGTATTCTGCATTTATATTAATTTTGAATAAAACTGACGTTTTGCCCTGTGCGTACCGGCAAACTCGATGAATTGTCAATGGCCGTGAGCAATCTTGGAACAGAAAAAGTGAACTATCTCTAAAACCACATCACATAGAAACAAACTGACTGGAATACACATATAAAATATATTCAATGAATAGATTATATTAAATTGATAAGGTTAGGCTTCTGCATTTCTATTAATTTAGAATAAAACTAATGTTTTGCACTGCACATACCGTCAAACTCAAAGCTTGTTCAACAATAACCGCGAGAGGCGCCACTGTAGCATGTGTTACCGATTTTCGCGGGAGTTGTCCCTCTCATCTATATACACGCTCTCTGGTCGGGTTTGACTCGGCGAGGTTTCGACGAACTCCTGACCTTCGAAACAGGAAGCCAGCGCTCTACCGATTCGGCCACCGTGTCCGGTGGGGGGGACAGGGTGGGTTGGGGTTGAATCACACTGCAGCACTTCACACTGCCTGCACATAGTGACAGGAAGTGGTATTTTATATGATAGAGCTAGCACAATTTCACTGCATTTAAATTTCACAATTTCACTCCAAACTGAACGCGGTGGCCGAATCCGTAAAAGCGCAGACTTCCCGTGTGGAAGGTTGGAGGATCAAAATCTTGCTGAGTCAAACCAATGACTTACAAAATTGGTACTCGGCATTAATAGTATAGTAGACTGGTAGGCATGGGTAGTGTGGTGATATCAGGGAGCCTAGGAGGGGTAATGGTTAGCACACTGGCCCGGAACGCAAAGAGATGTGGGTTCGAGTCCTGCTCTAGGCGCAGTATTTCCCGTTTTCATCACCCCCATGACACTGGTTGCCGTGACCATGATCCTGTACAAGCTATGCACTGTATAGTTGTTGAACCTACCCTGTGTATGTATATGCAAGTGCATTGCCTGTATGTATGTAATTGTAAGCATTAAAATACTTACAATTCCAGGGGGATGAGTGTAGTGGTGTGCACTGACCTCTCATGCAAGTAACCACATAGACAGGTAGGCGTTGGTAGTATGGTGATATCAGGGAGCCTAGGTGGTGTAATGGTTAGCACACTGGCCTGGAATGCAAAGAGAGTCCTGCTCTAAGCGCAGTATTTCCCGTTTTCATCACCCCCATGACAATAGGATAGCACAAGGACTGGGTGGGATATCAGGTGCTGGTGACACTTGCCGCTACCCAGCCTGTCACTCAGCATTACTAGGATAGGGCAAAGAGAAGTGGAATGAGGAAGACCAAGTTTTGTTCGCGATTGAAATTGCCCCCGCTTAATCAAATAATGTAATCAACAACAAATTTTAAAAGCTAATTTTATGATTAATGCGTTGGTGTTTTTTTTTGTTTTGTCTTTTTCTTGAAGATTTATACTGCCTATTATGGATAAGTCTGAATAGACTTGTTTTCACAATTAGACAGTTTGTCGATAGCAAGCCCAAGCCTACACTTTTACCGACTCAAGGGATTTTTAACCTCCCACACCATATAGACATGGTATGAGAGCAACTGGCCTTTGATGACACTGTAAGTTATACGCAGCGGCGGAAATCCAAATTGGCAGAGGTGGGGGCACGGGGAATCGAACCATTAATACCCATCCCCATCTATAGGGAAATGCCTGCAATTAAAGTTGCATATTCCGCTAAACCCATCAAATTTTCAAAAACAAAGCACTTATGTACATTTGAACATATGTATCCAATGTAGATATTGATGCACTTATTGGGTATTTGGAGCTGCATAGAAGGGTATGCTAAGTCAATTTAATAGATCCCGTTACTTGTGAAGCCTATGGCGTCAGAGTTTTGCAAAGCATTCCAAAATTTATTTTGCATGTTTATACTTCAAATATCTCCGAAGTTAGTCATTTTAAGGCGATGTTACTTCAAACTAAAGTAAGGTAGATTATACTGAACAATGTAATATATTAATTTTATCTCACAAAATGACACAAACTCAAAATCATCGGACTATGCAACTTTTATGCATTTTCACAATAGACTTGTATTTTCAAGTGTTATGTTCTCCATGTGTGCAATGCTGATTTGTTCACCTTTCAAAATATGTATATGTCTCTTTTCCCTGTAGAACTAAAACATGAAAATTAGGTGAACTTATAGAGGTGTATCGAGTCAGTGTGAAAAGTAGGTCAACTAGATACAGCTCATATGGAACACATTTGCTTTCTGACAGGACGACATGGCGGAGGAAACTATTCGTCAATATGGACTCAACAATGACCAGGCTGCAGCACTGCGCCAGATTGCAGCCACCTTCGCGTCTGAGCAAATGGCACCCCAACCACCCATCACCCTCATTCACGGTAAGTCAACCCAACCCGGCACTGTGCGTGGACTAGGATGGTGAGTTATGTACACCGATAAACATGCGATCACCCTCATTCACGGTGAGTCAACCCGACCCGGCACTGTGCGTGGACTAGGATGGTGAGTTATGTACACCGATAAACATGCGATCACCCTCATTCACGTTAAGTCAACCCGACCCGGCATTGTATGTGGATTAGAATGGGGAGTTCTACACACCAATAAACACCCCATCACCCTCATTTACGGTGAGTTAACCCTACCCGGCAAATTCCGTGGACTAGAATGGTGAGTTGTGTACACCGATAAACACTCTCATCACCCTCATTCACCATCATTGGCATGTCGGCCTTGCGCCTGCTGTACGATACCTTGAGTTGACTCATCCGCTTTGTAGGCGTGTTCGGGGCTGGCAAGTCGCGTCTTCTGTCTGTCGTCGTTGTCTTCCTGCTGCGGCTGTTCGAGGAGAATGACGTGCACACTCCAGATGTGCCCGACCCGCTCAAGATCCTCATCTCGTCCACCACCAACGTCGCTGTGGACCGCATCCTACTCAGGTAAGTCACTGTGGTGTAACCGGAAGTGGCTGTTTGGTCTCCTCATGCTGGCGCTCACTACCTACAATGAGGAGCCCATAACTTGCCTAGTCCGATGAAAACCTTGAATTCCTTCTTTTTTTTTTAAAGTCTTGAAATAGGCTTGAATTCCATATCTTCACATGTGTACGGACCCTTGAGTCCGATAAAGACATCAATATTTCAAAACCAACACAATTACCTAGATTTGATTCTAGATATCTAACTTATTGAAAGTTTTGTTGCCACATAGAAGGGAATACTGGGGCAATTTAATTGAACCTTTTACTGCTGAAGCCTATGAGTTTTGTCTCAGAGTTTTGGCATGCTTGCCAAAATGAATTCTGCATGTTTGCACTTCAAATCCTCCAAGATTAACTATTTAAAATAAAAGTTACTTCAAACTAATACCCCTGTCACAGTACGACGTAACGAGCCAACGTAAGCCTGACGTGCTCACGTTTCATCATATCGTTGACGTACGTTGGGTTACGTTATGATGACGTCAGAATGACATAGACTGACGTCGAGCTACGTCACGTTACGACCTGTTACGTCGGTGCACGTCGGTGCACGTCAAGGTTTTGAACCTGTTCAAAACTTCCGACGTAACTCGAACGTAAGGGTTTATGTTCGCCGTACGTTCTGTACACGTTCAGAAAACGTCAATGATGTTAAACGGATGTTAGTCAAATGCTGCTCACTACGTTCCGCTACGTTCCACTACGTTGACCCACATTAAAGCGGGTGGAAACGTCCACGTGGTGTAATGGGAACGTCAGCAGAATGTACACCGAACGTACATCCAACATACGTTCAACGTATGTTCAGCGTTTCGCCCCCGTGTCATGACGTATGTAACGTCACGTAATGTAAAGCAACGTAGTTCTGGCAATGGAATAACATTCATAACGTTCCGTGAGCGTAATTACGTTGTCCTCTCTCGTTGAATGACGCTATCACTACGCTTTACCGACGTTACGCTCTCGTCAACTACGCTGCATCCATGTTCAACGTGTGCCCAAATTTGCATACTACGCCGAGAAGTTCGATGTTTTTCACGTTCTCCCTACGCTGACATTGTTACGTCGTAGTGTGACAGGGCCTTTAAGTAACATACATTACAGCATTCAACCTAATATATTTATCTCAGTAAAGAACAGAAACTCAAAACCATCGGACTATGCACCTTTAAGTACCGGTAACAACCTATTCAACATTTAATGTCAGGTTTTATCACATACCAAACAATTCATCAAACTAGTGTACAAGGACCCTTATAGCCCTAGTGATAACCTATACAATATTCAATGTCAGCTTTTATCATATACCAAACTATTCATCAAACTAGTGTATAAGAAGCTCATAGCCCGAGTGATAACCTATACAATATTCAATGTCAGCTTTTATCATATACCAAACTATTCATCAAACTAGTGTACAAGAAGCTCATAGCCCGAGTGATAACCTATACAATATTCAATGTCAGCTTTTATCATATACCAAACTATTCATCAAACTAGTGTACAAGGAGCCCATAGCCCGAGTGATAACCTATACAAAATTCAATGTCAGCTTTTATCATATACCAAACTATTCATCAAACTAGTGTACAAGAAGCTCATAACCCGAGTGATAACCTATACAATATTCAATGTCAGGTTTTATCATATACCAAACTATTCATCAAACTAGTGTACAAGAAGCTCATACTCATAGCCCAAGTGATAACCTATACAACATTCAATGTCAGGTTTTATCACATACCAAACTATTCATCAAACTAGTGTACAAGAAGCTCATAGCCCGAGTGATAACCTATACAATATTCAATGTCAGGTTTTATCATATACCAAACTATTCATCAAACTAGTGTACAAGGAGCCCATAGCCCGAGTGATAACCTATACAATATTCAATGTCAGGTTTTATCATATACCAAACTATTCATCAAACTAGTGTACAAGGACCCTTATAGCCCGAGTGATAACCTATACAATATTCAATGTCAGCTTTTATCATATACCAAACTATTCATCAAACTAGTGTACAAGGAGCCCATAGCCCGAGTGATAACCTATACAATATTCAATGTCAGCTTTTATCATATACCAAACTATTCATCAAACTAGTGTACAAGGAGCCCATAGCCCAAGTGTCTTCTTGAAAGTAAACCTTTTTTTTCTCAAATACAAGAAAGACATACCCTGTTAGTATTTATTGGACATTGAAAATGTGTTGTTGTTGTTAAATGTTTCAGTTTTCCCAGGCTTGGCCCCGTACTGGTATGACCTTAGATGTTGCCAGGACCTAAAACTCCAACAACCAACCTGCACAGTCTTGGGAAGACATGCCTTGCTAGTGTTCATTGGATAATGAAACTTGACTGTTTCAGCTTGTTCAGTCTTGAGCCCTGTTTACACGGGCGATTTAAAACGCCTCATATAAAACGACTTGCCTCGATCGACTCACATTTGCCGTGTAAACGCGACTCTGAGGCGTTTTAGGGCTGAATCGATTCATATAAATCGGTACATGTATACCACCTCGCGAGGTAGTATAGATGAAGCGATTCAGCTGGTTCCCGGGCAGCGTTAGTATAAAATAGTAGTGCTTGCCGGCAACAGGGTCAGCTGTAACTAATCGCTGGTGCCTGGCAGTGTTAGGGCCCGATTAGGCCGAAATCTAGTGAATGCGATCATATTTAACAGAATTACATACTCAAATAATGAAATTTAATTAAATTAACCTTAAATTCCAAGCGATATTAACGTAGCAGCTACATCGGCGTCGAATCGACTTGTGTAAACTAAACAAATAGCAGTACTTGCCGGCTACAGGCGCAATACTAAGGCTGCTGGTTCCCGGTCGCCGACACACTTTCAAACTCGCTCGTGTAAACGCGGCACTACATCGCTTCATATAAATCGATTTGCCTAAATCGCTTCACAATTTCCCGTGTAAACACGGCTTTGGAAAGACATACCTTGCTAATGTTTATAACTTTATTGGACAATGAAAATGTGTTGTTGACTTAAATGTTTCAGCTTGCTCAGTCTTGGACATGAAGACTTTGTGCGAGTTGGGAGTGTCAAGAAAATTGCAAAGGCCGTCTTGCCATTCAGGTGAGCTGCTAGAGTAGATGGCGTCACGGAATATTGCGAAAAGCAACACAAAAAAGCAACAACAAAAGAAATCCATTGATTGTTATGTTCTTTTAGGGTTTGTATGGGTGGTATGCGGGTAATGCAGTACCTCGAATACCTTAGGTGCTAATATACCTCAGGGAGTTTGACGCCCCTGCCTTGCAAAGTTGTATAACACTGCCTTGTGGTACAAGTTCTGGTTCTTGATAGAATCAAAGGCTAAGGGAGAAAACCCTAACAGAAAACCATGTTACCGTGGCAGCATTAAGGGTGGTGATGAATGGAACTCCCAACATCTCCCGACCAGCCACTGCAGGGACAAATAGTTTGCACCTGTCTTGAAATGTTCTTGCCGGTGTGAGACCTGAGAGAGTGCCGCTAGTAACTTGCAAACGCGAGCAGCACTTAAACACTTTGCAAGCAGCTTTTATGAAATATACAACCGCACAAAGCGGTGGTTAAGTAATGAAGGCGGTCTTTGTGGCATTGCGACTGGCAGCATGATGATGATGATGGGTCCTTGAAAACCTGGAAAGCTCTGGAATTAGATAATTCAGGATTCCAGGCCTGGAAAATCCTGGAATTTGTCTAAAGATCCTTGAAAATGCTGGAAATACAAAATTATGACTATATTTTCTTAAAGCCTATATTTGCTGACGGTCCCGAAATCATTGATGCTTTGTATTTTAAGTGATTTTCGTGGGTTTGTTTTCCTGCATCCTGACTTTTATATAAAGACTATACATACTTCGTTGTTTTTTGTTATGCTTGTGTACACTTCACATCTTACACAGTGAATCGATTATGAATATGGCCAAGTTTCGGGGGTACTTTAATTTAATAAACATCTTAAAGATGTCCTGGAATTTTGCACTGAAAGGTCCTGAAAAGTCCTAGAATTTGATATGTCAAGATGAGTATAAACCCTGTCTCTTAAGCGTGAATGCATATAGTGACAGTGCATCAGGCTAATGACCGGTACACACCTACCGTTTACGATCTAAAACTGCCCGTTTCGCACATAAAACTGGGTTTTAGTCGTTAGGTGTGCGACCCCCGCGCACACCAGAGCCTTGCGATTCGCGACTTAAAACTCAGTTTTAGGGCGTAAAACTGGAATCTTATAAGATTCGAAAAATGAATCGGCCAGTTTTAAGTCGTAAACAGGTCGCGAGTCGCAGTCAGTTTTAGCACGCGAATCGTAAACGGGAGGTGTGCGCCAGCTATAAGGGAGAAGAAGAGGAAGAATGGGGTAGTTTCCGCGCATTCGCAGTCATCGTCATCTGTGCATGACGCGTGGTCAGTAGCCACCAGTGTAAACAAAACTTTACTATAAAAGCTGCCAGTATAAGCTTCAAAATGCCTCTAAAATCATGTAAATTCAATAGCTTCAGGGAACACTGCCCCCATCCCCCGCAAGGGGTTTTCACCCTTGACCCCAGCCCCCTGGAACCCTGGCATAAGTTGTCCTTTTTCCAGTCATTTTTTGTTTGTTCCATGCCTGGCTAAATAGTGCTTCTGAATAATGTATTGTCAGCACCACCAAAACAAAAGTATCCATTTGTGCATCTAAAATTGAGACTGATTGGACGCGGTAGCCGAATTGGTAGAGCACAGGCTCCCCGTGCAAAAGGTCGGGAGTTCGAATCCCAGCTGAGTCAAACCGGTGAATAGGCCACATATAAAATTGATACTTGTCGCTACCTAGCCTGGCGCTCGGCATTAATAGGATAGGGCAAGGACTGGTTAGCTCAGTGTCAGGATAGTGTGACTGAGTGGGATATCGGTTCATGGTGCTGGCTGCTTGATTTCCCAGTGGGGCAACACTATAAAGTTGCAATGAGTGCGCATTGTCACAAGTTGGTACCCGTCCTAATATGACCTTAGATGTTGCCAGGGCGTAAAACTCCAACAACTAACCAACCGACTACTTCTTACAAACTAATCACTTTTCTTATTGTAGTGTGCACACGACAGGCAGCGACACCAAAGAACTGAAGGATCTGCAAGAAATGCTTAAGTCGCAGGAACTTACGCCTACAGAAAAATGGTCAGCATTAAGAGTTTTACAATTATCTGGATTTAAAAAAAAAAATCTATATATATATTTTTTTAAGTGTAATTGTCCGTCCTATATATGATAAACTGTACAGCTGATGTCAAGGTAAATTTGTGATAGCATGTGTTTAGCTTATATTATTAAAAGTTTCATTGTCCGTTCTCTGAATGATAACATGTGTTTAGCTTATATATTATTAAAAGTTTCATTGTCCGTTCTCTGTGTGATAACGTGTGTTTAGCTTATATTATTAAAAGTTTCATTGTCCGTTCTCTATATGATAGCATGTGTTTAGCTTATATATTATTAAAAGTTTCATTGTCCGTTCTCTGTGTGATAACATGTGTTTAGCTTATATTATTAAAGGTTTCATGGTCTGTTCTTTATGTGATAACATGTGTTTAGCTTATATATAATTTGGACCAAAGAACACACCTCCTTATGACCTCCTTGCGACCAAAGCAATGATCTCCAGGCGACCATTTTGGTCGCAAGGAGGCGTTTAGTGCAGCAGCTGCAACCTCCTTGCGACCACTTGAGACCATTTTGCGACATTTTTATGACCACCCCTTTTATGTGGTCGCAATGTGATTGCAAGCAGTAGTGTGACTGGGGTATTAGTTAAAAGTAACATTTATTATAAATGGACAACTTCGGAGATATTTGGGGGTGGAAGGGTAACATAACTTATTCAGTGAATCAAACTTAGTGCCAGCAGCGCCATAGCACTGGTCTTCCGCCCTGGCAATATCACTTTGGTCAAAATAGAATCAGTCAAATAATGCCTTGTGCACTGAGGCTGGTTTGTGATGGTTGCGTGTCACTGAAGTTATTGTTTGTGCTTTCTTTACAGTCAGGTGCGGCGATGCATTGATCAGTATCGCAAAGGGGCAAACAAAAAGGTGAGCTTTGATATGGGCAATAAAATATCACGTACTAAACTAGAGCTTATTCTCTATGTCGGCGTGACGTCACAGCCCCGGTGTGGCGTGCTCAGCCGTGTACCGTGCTCAGCCGTGTGATTAGACTCAAACTCAAGGCATTGTCAATGGTCGTGAGTAATCTTCATACAGAAAATACAGAACAAGTGAAATATCTCTAAAACCACACCACCTATTAACAAATCGCTTGGCACACATATAGAAAACATCTTCACCAAAAAGATTATATTAAATTTTTACGGTTAGGGTTCTTGATTTCTATTAATTTTGATTAAAACTAATGTTTTGCACTGTGCGTACCGTCAAACTCAAGTCATTGTCAATGGTGGTGAGCAATCTTCATACAGAAAATCCAGGAAAAGTGAAATATCTCTAAAACCACACCACCTAGAAACAAATCGCTTGGTACACATATAGAAAACATCTTTACCAAAAACATTATATTAAATTTATAAGGTTAGTGACTTACGACCATTGACAATGCCTTGAGTTTGAGTCTATGCACATGGCTGAACACGGTACACGGCTGAACACGCCACACCGGAAACTACCCCGCGAAGGGTAAAACACCGCAGTGATTTGTGCTGCAGCAATGCTATGTCTATGCAGAGCATTTATTTTTTTTGCAAAATAAATTTTAAAGCTTTCATTGGGTCGGATCACGGCCTCAAAAACTATTTTCGCAAAATAAATTCAAGAACTTCCAATTGGCTGATAAAAGAAAAAGCTGAATGTGAAATTGTAGAGAAAGATCTGAACTATTTAATAGAAACAAGAGAAATTTGCTTTCAAAGCACCAAAAAGTACAAATTACTGTGATAATTAGGGTAGTTTTAGTGTTGTCTCTATGACAGTGGCATTTGTTTTACCCTTCGAGCCGACATGGAGAATGGAATAAAAGTAGCCAATGACATCTAATACTAATAGACAATGTCCACGGAGCATGCGCACTGAGTAGAAACTTGGGTAGTAGATAAAAGATTCACCCCTACCCAGAGTAGTAGCGGTGAATGACAACCATGTCTGAAAACGAGCGAAATTGTTTGGTATCAATCAACCAATCAGAGAAGATGAGCTCTTGTCCTGGTCCCCTCATCCAGTGTTTATCTATATTGGCACAGAGTTGATGAGATGAGAGAGAATGCAAGACAACCAAGATGGCGGTCACTGAATGCTCTCGATTCGAGTTTTAAAGTCTTATTATTCGATGTTATTTAATCAATTATTCCTCCAAAAGTAGTGGGTAACTATAAAGAGGTATGTGAAGAATATATTTTGCTTCTTAAATTAAGAATTGATGTGCTCATTTCATTTACCCAGCGTTTCGTCACTTTTTCTAATGGATTGTTTTTCACCCCTACTCGCTACTGCCAGTATGGGGTGAATCTTTTATCTATTCTCAGGGATCTCCATGCACAGTTTCGTGGATTTCCACGATTTTTTATATTTATCTATTAACGTTAGATAAAATTCCAAGAAATCCGGATGTATATATGACAACAGTCGGGTAGTTTGAATCCCATTTTTGTATGACTTTCGATGTAGCTAAAACATGAAACCCAAACAAGAACGAGTTAGACATGAGAGATAATAGTCACAACAAGGCTAGTTGAAACCTGACTTCCATCATTTTTCCACGATTCCCTGACAGTGCTAAGTCTATGGGAGAAAATCCGCGCTATCGCGTAAATTCGCCGTCAGTGTAATAATCTCGGCTTGGTTTCTGCGTTGTGATGTATAGAGAACAAGAAAAGTCACATAGCCTCATTCACGAATTATTTATGTTAGTGTGCCAACATATGTAATTAATAACTTGCTATATGATAAAGGCTGACTTTGGATATTGAATAGGTTCTTACTTGAGCTATGGGCTCCTTGTACACTAGTTTGATCAATAGTTTGGTATATGATGAAGCCTGACTTTGGATATGGTATAGGTTCTTACTTGAGCTATGGGCTCCTTGTACACTAGTTTGATCAATAGTTTGGTATATGATGAAGCCTGACTTTGGATATGGTATAGGTTCTTACTTGAGCTATGGGCTCCTTGTACACTAGTTTGATCAATAGTTTGGTATATGATGAAGCCTGACTTTGGATATGGTATAGGTTCTTACTTGAGCTATGGGCTCCTTGTACACTAGTTTGATCAATAGTTTGGTATATGATGAAGCCTGACTTTGGATATTGTATAGGTTCTTACTTAAGCTATGGACTCCTTGTACACTAGTTTGATCAATAGTTTGGTATATGATGAAGCCTGACTTTGGATATTGAATAGGTTCTTACTTAAGCTATGGGCTCCTTGTACACTAGTTTGATCAATAGTTTGGTATATGATGAAGCCTGACTTTGGATATTGTATAGGTACCCTATTCTCGCAGGTTAATGCCCATGTGTGGGTTAACGCCCGCACCCCCACCCCCACCCACTTGGCCAATATTTTGTAAACGCCAACCCCTTAAATGCCCATATGTGGGTAAACGCCTACCACCCACTTCAGTGATTTGCCAATTTAAACGCCCAGGGCGTTAACCCGTGAGAATATGGTAATACACTAGTTTGATGAACGTCCTGGTGTATGACTAGGCCTGACCCTGCCTCTTGTCTGCAGAGGCTGAAGAGTGTGCGGGTTGTTGGGGTCACGTGTGCAGCCTGCGCGTTCCAGTGCCTGCAGGACTTCAAGTTTCCGGTTTGTGTTTCCCGCCTTATTACACTACAGCCCCCTGCTATATCCCCCCCCCCCCCCACCCTCGGAATCTGTCAGGACGGCCCGTCTGGTTAATTCATTAAAGGTGCGTAGTCTGATGGTTTTAAATTTCTGTCATTTTTCTGAGATAAATATATAAAATTGATCATTATAATCTACCTCACTTTAGTTTGAATCACCTTTTTATTTTAAATGGCTAACTTTTGAGATATTTGAAGTGCAACCATGGCAAGCATGCCAAAACTCTGACACCATAGGCTTCTGCAGCAACATTTGATTAATTTGACTCAGTATGCCATTATATGTGGTGATAAATAATGAGGGTGTGTAAATAAACTAGCAGGGTCCTTAAAGTCTGGAAAGTCTTTAACTTCCTTTGCCCCATTTCAAGGCCTTGAAAAGCCTTGAATTAAACCTATTTTGGGTAATTAGACTTGAAAAGCCTTGAATTCCATTAAACCGTCCCTACCGATCTAAATTAGTCTGAAATCGCCATTCGCCATTTTTGTTTCTTTCCTGAAATCCAAATGAAAATAGTCTTGAATTCCTGTCAAAAACAGCCTTGAAAAGCCTTCACATTGAGCTTTGAATTCCATATCTTCACATGTGTATGGACCGTGAACTAATGGTACATAAAATTAATAAATGGAAAACTGCCATATTTCTAATTACATTTGTTGTGATTCCCCCCACCGCCACCAGGTGGTGCTGCTGGACGAATGCAGTCAGATGACAGAACCCATGTCGCTGCTGCCTATCGCCAAATTTTCCTGTCAGAACCTAGTCCTCGTCGGAGACCCGCAGGTCAGTCTACATTAATTGTATTGTTTTAAATTTTTAAATAATTGCTTATTTGGTAATACATGTGCTGATTAGGCAAGGGAAATTTCAGTTGCAAACCATTTGATCTTCTTTCCACAGCTCCTTGCCCTATTCTAGTAGACGCGAGTGCCAAATTAGCTAGCGACAACAGGGTCCGGAAGGGGCCTGGAAAGTCTTGAAAAGTCTTGAACTTCATTTGCCCCATTTCACTTTAACCTATTTTGGGTAATTAGTCTTGAAAAGCCTTGAATTTCATTGAACTGTCCCCACTGAGCTAGATTAGTCCGAAATCGCAATTCTGCATTTTTTTTCTGAAATCCAAATGAAAATAGTCTTGAGTTCCTATCAAAAACAGCCTTGAAAAGCCCTGAAATAGCCTTGAATTCCATATCTTCATATGTGGTGTGTATGGTCTAGCGTTACGGAGCATTACAAGAGGGGGGGAGGGGGGGTCTAATTTAGGCAAAAATAGTCTTACGTAATATTTGAATGGCCCTTGGAGAAGAGAATTGATTTCAAGGTGCTGCTTCTTGTATATCGTGCCTTGCATGATCAGGCTCCAGAATATATGAGAGACATGCTCCAAGCGTGAACAAATGTTCGAACACTGCGCTCCACAGTCTCCAGCCAGTTAGTAGTTCCTCGGAGCAGACTCAAAGGCTTTGGGGATCATGCTTTTAGTATTGCTGCCCCGAGACTGTGGAATGCTCTGTCAGGATATATCACTGATTGTAAATCTGTTGGTGCTTTTAAAAAAGGTCTTAAGACACATTTGTTTAAATCTGCTTTTAACTAGGTGAAATTTATTTTCCTGTATATTTATTATGTAAAGCGCTTGAGAACGGGTTGCTGGATCGGGCGCTATATAAATGTTTTAATATAATATTAATATATATTAATCCTAATTGATTCCATGACATCCTGCACGGGGAGCCAGTGCAGCCATAACTTTCGGTATTAACCCTGATCCGACAAAATGGCTCCACAATGCTGTTGTGTGATAGCTGCATAGTCCGATGCATAGTCACATTCTCAAAACCCGAGCAATGACCTAGGTTTAATTCTACATATCTAACTTAGATATTGATGCACTTATTACACATGTGTTGCCGCATAGAAGGGAATACCAAGTAAGCTTATTGGAACCTGTTACTGCAGAAGCCTATGGTGTCAAGAATTTTGGCATGCTTGCCCAAATTAATTCAGCGTGTTTGCACTTCAAATATCTCAAAAGCATCAAATTTTCAAAACCAAAACAATTATCTCAAATTGATTATACATATCTAACATAGATAATGATGCACTTATTAAACATTTGTTGCGACATAGAAGGGAATACTGAGTCAATTTAATAGAACTTGTTACTGCTGAAGCCTCTGGTGTCAGTGTTTTGGCATGCTTGCAAAGACTATTTGACATATTTGCACTTCAAATATCTCAAAGGTTAGCCATGTAAAATATAAATTACTTTAAACTAAAGTAAGGTAGGTTATAACGATCAACCTAATATATTTATCTCAGAAAATGACAGAAACTCAAAACCATCGAACTATGCAACTTTAATTATACTGTGTCCGTCTACCCTGAAATGAAAATTGTTCTCTTTCGTTTGTACTTTGTGATGCTTCTCAATTGAAAAATAATGTCTTTTCTTTTTGATTTCAGCAACTTGACCCCACAATCCAGGGGTCAGAACCGAGTCACGATCAAGGCCTTGAACAGACGCTATTTGACAGACTTAAAAGACTGGTAAGATTAGTATCTTGTTGTTTACAAACTGTCATTTTATCACCATAACCATAGCCGGCTTTTCAGTGTATTTTAGCCACCAATTAGTTTTTTTCAGGAAAATACTCCCAAAAGTTGTATCGATTGGAAATCATGCCAAACATGTAAACTTATGTGCAGCAAACACAATATTGGTAATAATGTACTATTTTTGCACCAATAAAAGAATGTTTAAGTTGAAGTGTTTGCTTATGTAGTAGTCCCGACATGAGCCTCACCACTACAAAGTGGCAGCAGAGACTATGCCGCCCGCTGTTGCAGTTCTACTGCGACAGGTGGCGGCAGGCTAGCCAGTGGGCGGGTCCCTGTGTGGACTGGCCGTACTGCATCCGGCTAGCAGCTCCCCCCACCTTGAGAGGTTACCTGTGACCTGACTGGTCAGCAGGCGGGTCACTTAGTTCTGCGATGCCTTGGTGGGCGAAGATTGTGCAATAAACGTGGAAGCATACGTTTCTTCTTGTCATCGTCCTTTTCACGCTGCGTTCAAGAAGACAGACCAGGGGGAACCGGCTGTACGTTGATTGATTTATCGACTAATTGAAACCTGACCTATCCACCAGGGTCACGAGGCGGTGATGCTGCGCACACAGTACCGGTGCCACCCACTCATCAGTGCCATCCCAAACGCGCTCTTCTACCATCACCAGTTGAAGGACGCCATCACGCCCGCAGACCGGAAACCGCTTCTGGTAAATAATATGATCGAAATATGCATCAAATTCTACTAACAGAATAGCTTCATATTCACCATGTATATTAGTACAAAGTTACCCTAACCATGACACTGACAATATAAAATGTACACCCTGTTATCTCTCAATGCTGTTGGGTAACGCCACTATTCTTCTTTTTTTGTCTTTGTATCGAACTCTTGTTGATTTTAGACTCTATTATAAATGTGATGCATGTATGGCCGGAAGACAAGTGCCTCAAGCCCCATAGTGTAATAACTGTGTCAAATTGGCCCACAGGCGGAGTAGCCCTTACCTCTTGCCTCAAGCCTCATATCGTGCAATAACTGCGTCATATTGCCTCAAGCCCCATATCGTGTAATGACTGCATCACATTGCCTCAAGCCCCATGTCATGCAATAACTGCATCACATTGCCTCAAGCCTCATATCGTGCAGTAACTGCATCACATTGACTCAAGCCCCATATCGTGTAATGACTCCATCACATTGACTCAAGCCTCATATTGTACAATGACTGCGTCACATTGCCTCAAGCCCCATATCGTGTAATGACTGCGTCACATTGCCTCAAGCCCCATATTGTACAATGACTGCGTCACATTGCCTCAAGCCCCATATCATGCAATAACTGCATCACATTGCCTCAAGCCCCATATTGTACAATGACTGCGTCACATTGCCTCAAGCCCCATATCGTGTAATGACTCCATCACATTGACTCAAGCCCCATATTGTACAATGACTGCGTCACATTGCCTCAAGCCCCATATCGTGTAATGACTGCGTCACATTGCCTCAAGCCCCATATTGTGTAATGACTGCGTCACATTGCCTCAAGGCCCATATCGTGTAATGGCTGCATCACATACATATCGTGTAATAACTGGGTCACATTGCCCGCAGGCTGGGTGACCCTCGCCTCTTGCCTCAAGCCCCATATCGTGTAATAACTGGGTCACATTGCCCGCAGGCTGGGTGGCCCTCACCTCTTGCCTCAAGCCCCATATCGTGTAATAACTGGGTCACATTGCCCGCAGGCTGGGTGGCCCTCACCTCTTGCCTCAAGCCCCATATCATGTAATAGCTGGGTCACATTGCCACGCAGGCTGGGTGGCCCTCGCCTCTGGCCTCAAGCCCCCATATCGTGTAATGACTGCGTCATATTGCCTCAAGGCCCATATCGTGTAATGGCCGCAACACATTGCCTCAAGCCCCATATCATGCAATAACTGGGTCACATTGCCCCGCAGGCTGGGTGGCCCTTGCCTCAAGCCCCATATCGTGTAATAACTGGGTCACATTGCCTCAAGCCCCATATCGTGTAATTATTGGATCACATTGCCCGCAGACCGGGTGGCCCTTGCCTTAAGCCCCATATCGTGTAATGACTTGTGTCACATTGCCTCAAGCCCCATATCATGTAATAACTGGGTCACATTGCCCCGCAGGCTGGGTGGCCCTCGCCTCTTGCCTCAAGCCCCATATCATGTAATAAGTGGGTCACATTGCCTCAAGCCCCATATCGTGTAATTATTGGATCGCATTGCCCGCAGACCGGGTGGCCCTTGCCTTAAGCCCCATATCGTGTAATAACTATTTCACATTGCCCCGCAGGCCGGGTGGCCATCACTGTGCTTCCTGGACGTGCGGGACGGCAGGGAGCGGAGCAGGGCCGGAAGTAGCTTCTACAACGAGCAGGAGGCGGGGCTTGTGGTGCGGCTGATTGACAGGCTGGCGCGTCAGGGGGTGGAGTCTGCCAACATCGGGGTGATCACCCTGTACAAGGACCAGCAGGCATGCATCTCCCGGCACCTGCACAACGAGAGGTCAGCCATCTTTCACCGGGCGCGGTGGCCTAATCGGTAGAGCGCACCTCGCGTGTGGAATGTCGGGAGTTTGGTTCCCGGTCGAGTCAAACCAATGACTTTAAAATTGATACTTGTCGCTTCCTAGCCTGACACTAGGCATTAATAGGATAGGGCAAGGACTGGTTGGCTCAGTGTCAGGATAATGTGATTCAGTGGGATATTGGGTCATGGTGCCGGTGGCCTGATTTTCCATTGGGGCAGCACTATAAAGTCATCATGAGTGTGCACTCTAACAAGTCGGTACCTGTCCTACTGATATCACCTTAGATGTTGCCAGGATGTAAAACTCAAACAAGCAAAAAGTCCTTTGTCTAGTAGTTTAACATATATAGCACGGTTTGTACGGCTCCTTTGAAAATCTGGAAAGTACTGGAATTTGAGAATTTAGAATTCCAGGCCTGGAAAGTCACAGAATGTCTTGAAATTCCTTGAAGATGGAAAATCATGGCCATTTTATTTTTAAAGCCTATTTTAGTCGATGTGCCCAAACTTCAATCGTTGATGTTTTGTATTAAAAGTGATTTTTGGGGGGTTTGCTATCCTGCGTCTTGATTTGTATATTAAAACCATACATATAGTCATTGTTATTTCTCATGCTTACTTACAATTCACATCTTACCCAGTGAATCAACTATGAGTACAGCTGTGTTTCAGGGCATTTTAATTTAATAAACGTCTTAAAAACGTCCTGCAATTTTGCACTGAAAGATCCTTGAAAGTTTTAGAAAGTTCTGGAATTTGATGTCAAAATGGGTATGAACCCTATAGGCATCTTCTTTTTAATCACTACACCGGACGCAGTGGCCGATTCGGTAGAGCGCACGCTTCCCGTGCGGAAGTTCGGGAGTTCAAGTCCTAGCCGAGTCAAAGCAATGACTTATGAAATTGATTCTTGAAGATTTATACAGCCTATTATGGATAAGTCTGACTAGACTTGTTTTCACCATTAGACAGTTTGTCGATAGAAAGCCCGAGCCTACACTTTTACCGAACCAAGGGATTTTTAACCTCCCACACCACATAGACATGGTATGAGAGCAACCGGCCTTTGATGACGCTCTAAGTTATACACAGCGTTGGAAATCCAAATTGGCAGAGGTGGGGGGGGGGGCACGGGGAATCGAACCACCAACCTTCAGATTAGGCGTCCGACCTAGAAAAAAGTCGGACACTCTAACCACTGCCACAGAGAACACCACTTGATACTTATCACTACATAGACTGGCGCTATGTGACTTGTGTGAGGTATCAGGTCATGGTGCTGGTGGCCTGGTCTCCCAGTGTGGCAACACTATAAAGTCACCATGAGTGTGCTTGGTATCTGTCATGATATGCCCTTATATGTCTCTAGGACGTAAAACAACAACAAACTAAAATACTTGGCAACTGTAAATAACTTTCATTAATTTGTTTAAATTTACCATAACACATTCATCGCCATTTTACATTTCGTCAACTGCCCTCGTGTGTGTAATATTATATACTGGCAGATTCAATTCAGTTAAAGTTGCATAGTCCGATGGTTTTGAGTTTCTGACATTTTCTGAGATATATACATTAGGTTGATCGTTATTACGTACCTTACTTTAGCTTGAAGTCACTTCTATCTTAAATGGCTAACTTTTTAGATATCTGAAGTGAATTAATTCTGCCAAACATGCCAAATCTCTGACACCGTAGCATTCTGCAATACAGATTATATTCAAGCACCTCATATTTCCTTTTGTGTGTCGACAAATGTTTAATAAGTGCACCAGTATCTAAGTTAAATATGTAGAATCAAATTTAGATAATTGTTTTGGTTTTGAAATGTTGATATTTTCATCGGACTATGCAACTTTAGGCTCGGGTGCTTTTATACTTCGTAATATATTCAAGATTATATCTGCAAGCTTGTGTTGCTTTTATAATCACCTTAATAGATCAATTGTAATTTTAATTAATTAATCTCCGAAACTATGATATAAAAGGGCTTGGGTGTCAAGGTGGACAACAAACTGAAATTCAGCGACCACATCCAGGAAGCCGCCAACAGAGCTAATGGAATACTGTCCATCGTTCGAAGATCGTACACATACCTAGACGAAGATGTTGTGCGCAGACTGTACACATCTCTTGCATGTCCACTTTTGGAATATGGAAATGTTGTGTGGTCACCACTCTACAGGAAGAATGCTGAGTCAATTGAGAAGATCCAAAGGGCAACGAAGCTTGTACATGGATTCGATTAAATACCCTATGAACAACGTATGCGTCATTTGAAGATCAAAAGCATATACTACAGACGGGCCCGTGGAGATATGATTGAAGCATTCAAATATCTCCATGGTATCTACAAGACAGGCAGCCCCCTTATCAGAGACTCCAACACCAGGACCAGAGGACACTCCCTGAAGCTGAGGAAGCGGTACTCCAGACTGGACCTGTGACACAAATTTTTCGGCTTTAGGGTGGTTGGCCTGTGGAATGACTTGCCGGAGAGTGTTGTGGCAGCAGAGTCGGTGAACTGTTTCAAGTCGCGACTGGATGCATACTGGTCAAGCATCACATATATCTTGGAGTCAGTGACAGTTGCTACAATCCACCACATCTGAAGAACTGTCTCGATTTCTATCAATTAAGAGCAGCTCACAGGTCCAAGGCCTAATATAGCTGTATCCTATTGATTGATTGATGTATACTTGTTTTTCCTTTTACGATTGATGAAGTAAATTTATTTATTTTATACTGTTAAGTTGTGTTGCTTTAATTAATAAAGTTATAATTAATCAAATTTAAAGATTATTTGCAGAGGGAGGCAACTGAAATAGCTTGGAATCTGGGTATGACAGAGGTCGAGACGCCATTTTGACTAACCTGATCACGTGTCTCCTCCAGTAACCTGACCGGCGTGCAGGTCTCCACAGTGGACGCCTTCCAGGGCGGAGAGCGTGACGTCATCGTCCTCTCCTGTGTGCGCACGCACTCCGTCGGATTCATCGACTCGGACAAGTAGGAGTTGTTTGGTTGTTTGGGGTTTTACATTCTAGCAAAATCGCAGGAATGAAGAAAATTGAAATTTTTATAAATACATTTTTTTAAAGATTGGTGTTGGTAATTCCAATCTAAGTTACACCACATTGCATATTTCGTTAATTTAATTAACATTGACCGTCCTAAATCTACAGTGGTAATTTTGGAAGGCAAAGTAGTGTGATGTTTACCCACCAGGTGTCACTAAGGCCAAAGGAGTGAGGTTAATGTAGGTAAAGTTGGTTCGTTGGTTTGTTGGTTGTTAGAGTTTTACGTCCTGGCAACATCTAACGTCATATCAGGACAAGTACTGACTTGAGACAGTGCGCTCTCATGGCGACTTTATAGTCCTGCCCGACTGGGAAATCAGGCCACCAGCACCATGACCTGATATCCCACTCAGTCACATTATCCTGACACTGAGCCAACCAGTCCTTGTCCTATCCTATTAATGCCGAACGGAAGGCTAGGAAGCGACAAGTATCAATTTTAAAGTCATTGGTTTGACTCAACCGGGAACCGAACTCCCGACATTCTGCACACGAGGCCCGCACTCTAGCGATTAGGCCACCGCGCCTGGTCTATTTAGGTAAAGATTATACTATATAGTCTAGTAGTATCCTTGATGTAAGCACAAAGGTATTGCCATAGTGAGTGCGTTGTCCCCAGATGTCTCGATGACGTCATAAGTAACTACTTCCGGGGACACTACTGCCTGGAATGCTGACCTGTCCCAGTGTTAAAACCGCATAGTCCGATAAAACCATCAAATTTAACAAACAAAGCACTTATCTAGATTTGAACTTAAGGCCCTGTCACACTATGACGTTTCGAACCGGCGCGCCGGCAACGTGCAAAATATTTGCAACCCGTCCACAAACATCCAACTCTTCGGCGTTTTGGGAGAAAGTTTGACAGGTTGCAGCGTGTTAGTGGCGTGTTTTTGGCGCGTGGCCAATACGTTTTGACGCGTGGCAGAACAACATGTCAACGTCCCGCCAGTGGGTTCCCAGCGTGCCGTCGGCGCGTTGGTACCGTGTCAACGCGTACATACCCGCCAGCAACACGTTAGGATGTGCCCGCAGCGCGTCCACACCGCGCGGCCAACGCGTCCAGGTGCGCCAGCAACACGTCCAACGCACCGAGAAATGCTGGAACAATGCCAATATTGCGCCGACTACCCATCGATCGGACGTGACCGACGCGCCGACGGAACGGTCGCATTTTGGGGGAAAAAAATCCAACATTAACCGACGTTGCTCAACGTCCTGCCAGCGTTCCGCCGGCGCGCCGCCAACGGGTGTCGACGTGTTACTAACGCGTCCGTAATGCGCCTGCCAACACGCTGATGTGCGTTGTGGCCCATCGAAAGTTTTGTGCAAGCACAAAACCTCGACGCAGCCCGATGCGCGCCGACGGCCGCCGACGTGTCGATTCACACGTTGCTGTCCCTCAATGTGTACAGACGCGCCGGTAACGTACCGGACGTGTACTGACGTTTCGCCCAAAAATGTAACACGTCGCCACGCGTCGAAGCGCGTTCGTGAGAAACGTCGTAGTGTGACAGGGCCTTTACATATCCAACTTAGATATTGGTGCTCTTATTCAGTATTTGTTGCTATGTCAATTATATAGAACTTGGTACTGCTGAAGCCTATGGGGTATAGAATTTAGTCAAGCATGCCAGAATTAATTTGCCAACATTAATTTAGCATGTTTGCACCTCAAATATCTTCCAAATCAGTCATTTTAAAGGAATATTACTTCAAACTAAAGGAAGGTAAAATTATAATGATCAACCTCATATAACAGGCTTGACTTTGTCTGCAGGCGGACCAATGTGGCACTAACGCGTGCCAAATACCACCTGCTGATTGTCGGCCACCTGAGCAACCTGAACAAGAACAGCACCTGGCGGAATGTGATCAAGCACTGCAGGCGTAAGACACCGTCTTTCTCACCACTTACAGTTACACCGCACCCACAATAACAGCGCAGTTTATGCCAGAACCCACAACCTTAGCCCGTAATACTGAACTTACTATAGCTGACCCGCTGGCACACTAACCTCCTTCTTAATCTACTAATATGACCCATCTAGGAACCCGCAGAGCTACCTATCGGCAATGTAATGTAAATGGCCGGAGGACCAGTGCCTCAGTGCTGAAAAAATATATGTTCTGATGAATAAACTGTTTTATCCACTCCCCTCCCCCACCCCCGCCCCAAATAAATTCATTTTATTCTTTTATTCCGGAATATTATATCCATATAAAATTACTAGAAGTTAATGATTTGAAACTATAAGTATAATTATAAAGCATATTTCTCCACAATGGTGATATGTATAATGTATCGCTGTTCATAATACATTGTTATAATGATTTTTCTATGCACATCATAAAACTACACATTCTTTCCTGATCAGTATCTTAATAACTTACAGATTAAGTTACAGATCCTCTTCTGGCTAATCGAAGTCCTATGGGCCTCTAATGCCAGCTTGTTATGGTATAGCGAAATAGCGAATGGTAGACAGGAAATAGCGAATGGTAGACAGGAAGTGTGAACTAAAAGAACTATTTTGTTTGCACATGCATGCAGGTGGATGGAGCCCTGAAGTTATATAATTGTGGGTGTCCTCTCCAATGTATAGATCTAGCCTTCTCTCAAATGCTTCTACCGTTGGTGCTTCAACCACTTGGTCTGCAAGACTCTTCCACGGATCTGTCACTTGAAAGAATAATTAGTGTTTCCTGACCTCAAGTCTGAGTCACTCCCTGAAGATCTTATACCGCTGGCCTCTGGTGTTGCTGTGTAGGCTACTCTGAGGTTAAACAAATCCATTATGACATGACTGTTATAGACTCCACTAATAATCTTATATAAGTCTCTATCATATCTCCCGTGAGACGGCGATATGACAATGTTGGTAGCTTGGGTCTGCATGAGAGGAGTCCACGCTGTGAGACAAACATAATAGTACTAGCGACCGGGTGTGGTGGCTGAATCACTAATGGCGGGCCTCCCGTGTGGGAGATCAGGAGTTTAGTTCCCGGTCAAGTCAAACCAATGACTTATAGAGTTGATACTTGTCGCTTCCTAGCCTCGTGCTTGGCATTAACAGGATATGGGCAAGGACTGGTTAGCTCAGCGTCAGGATAATGTGACTGAGTGTGATATTGGGTCATGGTGCCAGCGGTCTGATTTCCCAGTGGGGCAGCACTATAAAGTTGCCATGAATGCACACTGTCACAAGTCGGTACACGTCCTGCTATGACCTTAAATGTTGCCAGGATGTAAAACTCCAACAACCAACCTAATAGTACTAGCAGTACAATTCTTTGCTTCATTGCATAATAATCTGAATATATTTTGGTTTTGAAAATTCGATGCCTTTATCGCACTGTGCAGTTTTAAGTCTCCAGTTCAAATCATGTTTGCAGAATCTCCAAGCGGCGTGCAGGTGGCGGAGGACTTCGTGAAGTACGTGGAAGATTTGCCAGATGCTGTGGTCACCGCCCTCCCACCGTCACCCACCCACCAGCCTGCACTGAACACAAGCCCCGAGCACCATTCCACACCAGTCCCCCCGCCCAGCACAGGTATGCCGGGAAGGGCCCTGAGGTTAGAGTGCCAGCCCTCAGCACGAAAGGTCGTGGGTTCGATCCCCGGACAATTAAACAAATAGATATCCTAAATTGATGCTTGGTAGCGACCTTGCCTGGCAGTTGGCATTACTAGGGAAGGGCAGGAACTTGTTGGTTTAGTGGCATGGTATTGTGACTGAGTGGAATATTGCATTAAGCTAGGGACAGACAGGACGAATGCGGCAAGTACAAGCGGACGGCATGTGCTTCTCACGCGGAAATAGCGAACACACTGTATGCGTCTGACATGCGGCAAAAACTCTATATATATATTACCCGAATTGACTTTACCTGACCTTGCTTTACCCGACATCACTTTACCCGACCTCACTTTACTCGACCTCACTCTACCTGACCTCACTCTACCCGACCTCGCTCACTCTACCCGACCTCACTCTACCAGACCTGACTTTACAAGACCTGCCTTTACCCGACATGACATTACCCGACCTCACTCTACCCGACCTCACTCTACCCGACCTGACTTTACATGAATGACTTGACTTTAAAAGACTTACACAATCTGATTCTACATGACCTGACTTTACCCGACCTGACTTTACATGACTTGACTTTACACGACTTGACTTTACATGACTTGACTTTACCCGACCTGACTTTACCCAACCTGACTTTACCCGACTTGTCAAGTCAAGTCGTGTAAAGTCAAGTCGTAAGTTCAGGTCGGGTAAAGTCAGTTCCGCTAAATTCAGGTTGTGTAAAGTCACATCATGTAAAGTCAAGTCGTGTAAAGTCAAATCTGTAAAGTCAAGTCGGGTAAAGTCAAGTCGGGCAAAGTCAGGTAAAGTCAGCCAAAATCCAAGGGTCACCACGCGTCAAGCGGCAAAAATCGCTCCAAAAGAGATGCTATCCATCCATCCGTGCGAGAACCGCGCGAGAACCGCCCGCGCCAGTGTGTTCGGCTTCTTTTTATTACATACATTTAGAGTTTGTCCGCGTGTCGCCCGCGCGCGACAACCGCGTGACGTCCGCGTCCAGTGTTCGCAGCTTTATAGTGCTGTATAGTATTTAACATTTTTATAAATGAAGTTCCACTTTTATTTTTTAAATAGTACCTCGTTTTTCCTATTGTTATTATTTCAGATTCAACGAAAATATAATTTACTCTATGATTTCCAGTCAATGTTTATTACACCTACCTTTAAATGGTAATGTCATGGGGGTGATGAAAATGGGAAATATTGCGCCTAGAGCGGGACTCGAACCCACATCTCTTTGCATTCCGGTCCAGTGTGCTAACCATTACACCACCTAGGCTCCCTGATATCAACACACTACCCACGCCTACCGACTGGTGTGCTCAGTGTCAGGATAATGTGACTGAGTAGGATACCAGGTCATGGTGCCGGCGGCCTGGTTTCCCAGTGGGACAGCACTATAAAGTCGCCATGAGTGCGCACTGTCACAAGTCGGTACCCGTCCTGATATGACCTTAGATGTTGCTAGGACGTAAAACAACAACAAACAAACAAACCCACGCCTACCTGTCTATTCGGCTCCTTGCCTGAGAGGTCAGTGCAGACCACTACAGTAATGACTCGTGACTAACCTTATGGGGCTGTCACACTACGACGTTTCTCTCCAACGCGTGTCGACGTGTGTCATTTTTTGCCGAAACGTCGGGAAACGTTAGCGGGACGTTATGCGAACGTCTGTACATGTCAGTACACTATCCTGGACGTTGACAGTCGCCAGAGGATGTCGGCAAGCGTAGCAGGTCGCTAGATGTTTTTAGCATGAAAAAAAAAACCAAAGACCGACAGCGCTTGCAAATTTATGGGTAAGGACGTTATGAGGATGTTAGGCGGACGTCATAACACGCCCAAAGCGCGTTAGAAGAACGCTGGCAGGACATTGCGTAACGTCGATTGACATTGATATTGTGTTGATATTGTTTTAAACGATTGGGTGCATCTGGGCCCGTCAGCGCATCCGTAACGTTCGCTAACGTGTGCCTAAGGTGTAGCGGGTGCCCTGTCAGCGTTCGGGGAGCGTTTCTCAATACTTTGGACGTTGTGTCGGCGTGTATGGCGTTCCTTTAACGTTGGGGGGCTTGCTGATAGCGTTATGATAGCGTTCTGTTAGCGTTTTGTGAACGATTATGGAACGGTTAGCGAACGCGTCGTCAGCTCACACAGCTTGAGTATATAAAGGCGCAACGTTGACGTAACGCTCTCCACATGCCACGTGCGCCCCCCCATCGTTGCGACAACCTGACAATTCCAAATTGTTTTTGTTTTGCTGAAACATCGACACCCGTTGGCCGCGTGCTAACAACACGCTACTCACACGCTACGCCAACATCCAATTTCCCCATATTTCCCCTAAAAGTTTAACGTTTCTCGACGCTTTAATTTTATTTTCAATGCTGACGGGCCGCCGGAAAAAGCGTCGTAGTGTGACAGCCCCATTAGATGCAGACCTCCTAGGTATAGAAGTAATTATTTTCACAATTAAAAAACTAGTAAAACTGGTAATAAATATGACACATACACACTAAAATGTTATGCCTTATACTACTAGTATGTGCCGTGATAAGGTCTAAAAAAAACCTTCACTTCATGGCCAGCCTCAGTCAGTCTGGAGAGCAGCCTTCTCCTTCCTCCTTTCATTTCTCTAGCTTTAGTTAATGGGCACTCCCACCCCCCGGCCCACACACCGATCAGTCAGGGATGAAAGATCTCCGCGTTTGCGCGGATTTCTGGGATTTTTCAATCCCGCAGCACCATCAGCGTAGATCTATACTAATACGTGGTGCAAACGCCGCAGCACTAGCAGCGTATACCACTAATAAATGCTCCAAACGCTGCAGCACTATCAGCGTATACTACTACTATATATACATGCTTCAAACGGCTCAGCACTATCAGCATATACCAATATATATGAAACACAACTTCCGGAAATTTTCCGCGATTCCCTGACAGTGTTAAACCTATGGGAGAATATCAGCATTTCCGCTTTTTTTCCCGGAGACCACTTTCATCCCTGATTAGTGCATTGGGTCAGTATCAACTAACGCTCATACATATTCTGCTTAAAGTGTATGGATTTCATGGCTTTGCGCCAACACTGTTTTAATGTAAATGACATGCGAGACCGCTTTAACACAAACAAATCTTCCTAAAAGCAACTGGGCTGTATCGCCTCCTGTAATTTTGGCGATGTTTTTTAATTCGCTTTTTCTGTCAGTTAACACTCTCCCTCCCCTTTCTCGCTCCAACGATTTTCAAATTATTCTGTTGGTTAGGGTTTCTTTCAAAGCCGTTGGTAGTTCTGATATTAAAAGCTTGTTACTAGATATTAACTTTGTAAGTGCAAGCTATTGGAATAAAGATTATATGTGGTAGGTTTAGTTAGTTTGTGGGTTGTGTTTTTATCATAACGTATATTATACACATTTGTGCGATAATTAAAATGATATACAGTAAAACCTCTCTAAATAGACCGACCGTGGGACCGACTTTAAATGGTCCATTTAGGGAGGTCGTCGGTTTAGGGAGTTTCTAAAAATCATTGGTCGTAATGCTTGCATTGCGTTTGATTCGCGGTGAAGGAGGAGTGCCCCCCCCCCCTCCTCCTGCTCCCTGCTCCGACCGTTGGGGTTACGTAACCCCCCCCCCCCCTTTTTCCCAGCCCTTATAACCGGGCCCTCTGCTGCTCCCAGCCACTCCGCCTCCACCCGCCTCCAGTAGCGCCCACCTACATTTCTTCCACCCACCCGCCCTACATACTCTCTCTCCCTTCCCAGGTGGCGGGCTCTTCGGGGCTTCCTCCCCTTGAACACTGACTTTACTCATTTACCCTTGATTAGTTAGCCTTTATACCATGTTTAGTTAGCTGTTCATTATTTCCTCTGTATGACCTGATGCACTTCCTCGCACCAATAAAGTGCTCTTTTTTCCACCCCTGCCTTTGTCTTCCTCCTTTGCTGCGGATCATAGTGGTATTGTATGGGCGATCGTTTGGGACCCAAATAAAGCTATCGATATAGGGGAGTGGTCTATCTGTTGATGTCATCGGTTAGAGAGGTTTTACTGTATCGTTAATCTTTCAGACAACCTGGGCCAGTCACCCCCCATGGACTTGGACGTCAGTGAAGACGAAGCTGATGACGTCACTACAGGACGTCGGCGCAAGAGGCCGCGTCTACTTGACCCCTGTGTGTTCGATGACCTTCCTGTGATCCCTGCTCCTGCTGCTAGTGACAGTGAGGATGAGTTACCAGCCTTCTTCTTAGGTTGATTCCATGTGCGTGTAACCAGACGGGCTGGCCAAATGAGTTGAGCGTCCGTCTCCCGTTTTGGTAGATTCTGGTCCAGTCAAACCAATGACTTAAAAATGTGTACTTGTCGCTTCCTAGCCAGGCGCTTGGCATTAATAGGATAGGACAAGGACTGGTTAGCTCAGTGTCAGGATAATGTGACTGTGCTGGCAGCCTGATCTCCCAGTGGGGCAGCACTATAAAGTTTCCATGAGTGCAAACTGTCACAAGTCAGTACCTGTCCTGATATGACCTTAGATGTTGCCCGGACGTAAAACTCCAACAACCAACCATCCGATCACTGAACAATGAAGTTCAGCAACAGTGAGTATTGTGGATGGGTGATCACCTGGGAATAGGAGATGCTGTAGACATGCTGGGACAGGGCCGTGTTCAGGGTACGCCTCGGAGATATTCCGGATGTGGCACTAGTCTGAACGACTTTAGCTGTCCGGTGCCTTGAAAATGGCGGCCCCCCATAGGGTGTAGGCATTTGCAATTGAAAAAACAGCTCTGATTGGCTGAAACAACTGAATCTGACATCCATTTTGGAGGCACTTTTTGCCTCCCATCTGAAAAGCGTGACATCTAGAAGTCAACTCTGAGGCGCACCCTGAACGCAAATTGGCTAAAAAGACATAGCGGAGCCATCTCTGAGGGTGTAATCGATTAATCAACTCGGGTCACCCGAGCCACTTTTTGGCGCATGCGCACATCCTACAGACTCGGGTTAAATAAACCAATACGCTCGAGGTGGACAAAATGGTGGCTTAATCTAAAACTTAATATATTTTTTCAATAACCGATATATGTACAGCAAAATAGGATTTAAAGTATTTTATGATTGTAGAAGCTGACAATCTGGGTTATTAAAAAAAAAATCATTAAAACAACACGTAGGAGTTGTACTGGTAGCTGTTATCGTACAGGTACCAGCACAGATGTGACGTCATCGCTCCTAGCAAACCCCAGCCAAGAGGTGGGTTACTGGGGTCGGGTAGTTTTGCACACGGCACATGTATTTCTCGACTCCACTCGCGGTGTTCGATTTGAAATTCTGACGACTCAGTTGACCCGAGTCGCCCGGGTCGTGTTAATCGATTACGCCCTGAGGCGTACCCTGAATGCAGCCCTGGCCACCAAGTCAGTAATGGATAAGCAATGGAAAGGGTGTGCAAACTCTTAAATAATCACCAACTGAGTTTACTGATTTATGTGTGTGCTTTCTTTCATCTAAGGTATTATTGGTGTTCCTTATTTGTTTCATAAATTGCAGACCTATTATTAACACATATTCTGTGATGTATTTTCTTTAATTGCTTGAACCATTTTTTTAACTCCCGACTTTATTTGTCTGTTTATTTTTTAAACCCAGACGCAGGAAGTGACCGGTGGGAATACATTAATTAATACTGATCCAATCCTCACTGGGATGGATAATCGCATTTGTATATTGTGAAGAACATGGATGCATATCTTAATGACCACTACTGCCACGAATTATATCTATATTAAACATTCCATGAATTATGTATGTATTTCAAATAAAGGTATTTTCTCATAAATTTGTAAATAAAATACTATTTGTACTATAGCATGTGTTTAGTTTGTTGTTCAGATGACACGGCACTACACACTATTGTGATGTCCTACTGTACTTGAGGAGTAATAAGTAATGGCTCTGCCACACTACGACGTTTCTCACGGACGCGTGGCAACGTGTTGCCTTTTTGGGCGAACCGTCGGTACACGTCCGGCGCGTCGGTACATAGCAATGTGTGAATGGAGACGTCGGGCCGCGTCGAGGTTTTGTGCTTGCACAAAACTTTCGCCGGGCCGCAAGGCGCGTAAGCGTGTTGGCGAGCGCGTTACGGATGCGTTAGCAACACATTGACACATGTTGGCGGCACGCCGGCAGACCGTTGATCAACGTCGGTTAACGTTAGCATTTTTTCCCCAAAAATATGACTGTTCCGTCAGCGCGTCCGTAACGTCCCATCGACGGGTAGTGGGCGCGCTATTGGCGTTGCTCCGGCGCGTTGGACGTGTTGCCGGTGCGCCTGGATGCGGGTGTGGACGCGCTGCGGGCACGTCCTAACGTGTTGCTGGCGGGTATGTACGGGTTCACACAATACTAACACAATACCAACACGCCGTAAACGCGCCGACAGCACGCTACCGACACGCTAATAACGCACCAATAACGCGCCTCCAACCCGCCACTAACACGCTGCACCCTGTCAAACTTTCTCCCAAACCGCCGACGAGTTGGACATGTGTCAACGGGTTGCAAATATTTTGCGCGTTGGCGGCACGCCGGCACACACGTCATAGTGTGACAGGGCCTTCACATTGAAGTTGCTTCAAACCCCAGGGCATCCCCTCATTTATTTCACCAAGGTCAGTTTGTTTGTTTGTTTAAAGTTGCCTAGTCCGATGGTTTTGAGTTTCTGTCATTTTCTGAGATAAATATATTAGGTTGATCGGTATAACCTACTTTATTTTAGTTTGAAGTAACTTTAATTTAAAATGCTAACTAACTCTTGAGATATTTGAATCACAAGCATGAAACTTTTTTTTTTTGGTCCATTAGTTGTTTAAGCAGGGGAAATTTCAGTCATAGACGACTGGTCTTCCTCATTCCACTGCTGATCGATAGAAAGCCTGAGCCTACACTTTTACCGACCCAAGGGATTTTTAACCTCCCACACCACATAGACATGGTATGAGAGCAACCGGCCTTTGATGACGCTGTAAGTTATACATAGTGGTGAAAATCCAAGTTGGTAGAGTTGGGGGCATGGGCAATTAATATCGGCAAGCACGCCAAAACTCTTGACACCATAGGCTTCTGCAGTAACAGGTTCTATTAAATTGCCACAGTATTCCCTTCTATGTGGCGATAAATCCTAATTAAATGCACCAGTATCTAAGTTAGACGTGTAGAATCAAATCTAGGTAATTGTTTTGATTTTCAAAATTTGATGTTTTCATCGGACTATGGAGCTTTAACAACCTCCCAACACAAAACGGTAAACATCGCCTATTGGGGAGTGGGGGGGGGGGGGTCATAGAGTCGTTAAACATATCCGACTAAAAAATTACATTTCAGACAAGTAAAATGGGGTAGAGAAATGTATGCTAAAAGAGCATACAACTATGGCTAAATCACGTGTGGTATGTTAAAAAACTTAAATAAATTGTTGGTAAAAACCAGTTTCCCTAAACAATATTAATAATAAGTTTTACTTGTAGATGGAATCGGAACGACTCCATCACATTCTCATTTCCAAATACTTTGGAGGCATTCGACTGGGACCTTTCTATCCGCAAGGTTTATGGATGGAGCGGATGGAGCCACAACACACATCCGAATCATACGTATAGAAACCCACTTCCGGTCCCAGTCGAATAGGAATTTGTAAGGAAATATTTTGATATTCGCATGGAGAGGCCCAGTCGAATGCCTCCATTATCTCTAACTGGTTGTTTGTTTGTTTAATGACCCCCCCCCCCCCCAGCACAAAAGGTAAACATTGGCTATTGAGGGTCCTATCCTATTAATGCTGAGCGCCAGGCTAGGTAGCAACAAGTATCACTTTTATGTCATTGGTTTGACTTGGCTGGGATTCTAACGGAAACCTGCGTTCCACCGATTCGGCCACCTCGTTCGGTCGTTGAAGGTGCTGCCACCTGCCGAGTGACTTTTCACAGATCCCCTCATTGCAAATTGCTTCCCTTCCCACAATACAACATCACGAAAATAGACCAAAAGCGTCAACAGAGAAAAAGATTGTCTCCTTCATCTACCAGACTCTCTGACAGCAGCTACACACACGTCCAAAGTGCCACACCGTACATTCCGAACACAAATTGGACTCATCAATCATCGACGAGTTCACAACAAATGAATTGTTGTCATCATCGCCACCGATGAACAACCAAGAAGACATCAAGACAACACGGGCTTGTAGTTAAATATAGCTTTAATCTACACAAGACAAGGCGGGTACTCAGATAGTTGGACGGTTTCGCTTGTACATTCTAACAACTACAGGTGTGGACAGGGTGCACTCAGTGTAGCAAACACCTGTACAATGTAGCAAACACCTCTACATTGTAGCAAACATATCTACAGTGTATAAACGTCTACACACAGACTACTAGACTACCCAGGTTCGGGGTTATTCTGAACAGGTGGCTTCGGGCAGAAACCAGCTGTTAAAGCGGCTGGCACACCTCGCCGGATTGAGCAACGGACAGAATTGTCTAGTCCGGTGGTGATAAATATCAAAATGTATTAAAATGTGTCAAAGTGTTGCGAAGGCCGCTGGATGAACGGACATGAAACCGACATGAACGGATAGCCAACGGACAAAACAAACTCAAACCGGACAAGAACCGTAGACATCAGTCCGGCGGCATCTGTTCTTAGTTTTGTGCATGTTCAAAACTTGTAGGGACACAAAACAGACTTTGTCCGGTTTCTGTCCGTTTACCCCAATCCGGTGAGGTGTGACTCAGCCTTTAAGAAGTAAAGCATAGGTTCCGCACAGGCACAGTACATCATTACATATGGATGTAGAAAGTTGTGCTTAAAGAGCGCCTATATGCACAAGTTTAAAATATACATCCACAAATATTTCTGGTACATTTCACTTAAATATTCGCTTGATTCATATATAAACCGAAATTGTATAGTTTTACAATACATATGATTAGAATTAGAACAGGATTATGGTCAGAATGGGTTGTGCCGCACACAATGCAACGCATTCCACTTCCACTATGCACAGACCAAATGCGATCACTCCAACAGCTGGAAGACCAGTGCCCCGGCGCTGACAAAATAAGTATTCAGATGAATAAAATATTTACCAAAAGAAAATCTGGATCTGTGTGTGTATTTGAGACGAAGAATTGAGGACATTTTGTAAACGAGAACAGCTAAAAGATTAAATAATAATCTTTAACCAATTATACTTGCCAAAATATCAATTTTGATACACAATCAGAACATGCCATTTTCGTAGGTTAATAACGTTAATTAATTAATTAGCTAAACCACAAATTATTCCTGAACATGTCCTAACACCATGCATAAATGACAATTGGGGGATTTATTAGGAAACCAAAGCGAACATGTTACTAATAAATCGACAGCGAATAGCTAAATGATAATTTAGAAACAAATACACGCCTTCTAAATACATGTCACAAGATACTACCCGTTAAAACAAAGCGCATTGTTGGGTATCTTCCCATAAAAGCATGTGAAATGTACATATGTACAATCTCGTCTTTATCAGTTCATTGCTTTATCATATACGGTTATAGCAAACTGCACTCGGTTAAAAATGCATTAAAAGGTCTATAGCAGAAACACAATAATATCAAAGTCTTGACCGTATCACTTGACATGTAGCTTAAGTGTTATAAGGAAAGCAACCTCTGGGCATCGTGAGGCAAGCAGAATATGGCAAGCCGGTTTTCACGAAAGAAATAATAATATCGACATTTCCCTCTCTGCCCCTCTCCCCGCCCCGCCCGTCCATACAACCTACATTTCCGGCCCCCTTCCCCGCCCTACAATCTACATTCCCCTTCCAGGTGATGATCAGAGAAATCACAAACAGCTTGGGTGACTTGTTCAGTCTGGGGCCTCCTTACACACATGCACTCACCTACACTGGTCCCGTGTACTGCGTTACCGGTGCTACTCAACACTCAACATGCCTATTGTAATGACAACGTTACTCACCAGGGTGTTTTACACAGACATTCAGGAACCAAAGTAACTAAATATTAAAATCAATTTAAAAAATCTAATTTTAAAACCACCAAAATAATATCTATTTCATGTATGTAACATTTGTCTTAGGCTAGTTAATAAGCCACACAATTGATCGTTAAACATAGACTTGTCAATAGAATTTGAAGGACAAAAAAAAACAATGGTCAGTTTATCCAGTTCACAATAGTCCACATGTGTTCATCCAAAATGATGAAATTAAAAATTCATCTTCTCCAAATTCCAGGGCTTATAATAAATTTCCAATGCATTTTTAAATTCCAAAAGGCTAGCCGAACAATTCAAGTCCTTTTCCAAACGGTAATTAATTAAAATTCATCGCATCAAATAATCAGCTTTGCCAACTTGATTCAGTGACACCTTAATATATAGTGGTGGCAGCTAATGGGAAACCTAGGGCAATCTTATGTCTTAGTACCACATTCTAACACCAGGGGTTTAACGCTATGGAAAGTGGCGCAATGATCGGTACCAGTTTCAACATTTGTGCTTACTCCAGATTCCTCTCGACACTCACTTCCGGTTTGTTCATGTCAATAAGAGAAAGATTCAGAGGAATAAAATGCTTACAAAATAAAAATTCACAATGATGGGGGCTCGAGAACTCGCTAAAATACTCAACTTGTTTTATTTTCAGTGACGGCCAACCGACGATATTTCTGTTTCGGTACTCTTAAAATACCCCGCCGTCCATTTTAAAGTGAGGACACAACCTATGAAGTATGATATGATCGCAGTGTAGCTAAGATGAGTGCCAATATTTGGAATAAACTGCCAGCTGCAACATAAAATTCAGAAAACATACTTTTTAAGAAAATACTATAAAAAAAATGTAACCTAGAAAAGTAGATGTTTAAATGGACTAACACAAAGTATACTGAAAGCTCGATTTTTGACTGTTTGCAACCTATGGTTACAAGCCATAAACAAGAAGCAAGAAAACCAAAATTATTACTAAAACAAAATTCAAAACATTTAAATCAAATTGGATTAGTGCTGCCTCGTGGTGAAAACAAGTGTTAACACATTTATCCGTTATGAGCCGGGTGAATAAATTTATCACTTTAAAACAAAAACCTCTTGTCTGCTTGCTTGGTGATTTTACGTCACGCTGACAAAAAAGGCCATATTGACGGTGAATCTGTTAAATTTTTGCTTGTTTAATTAACAGATCTGGATTGTTACATCAAGTATCAAGTTGCGTTTCTCTTTTACTGGCTTTGCCTACTCCAAAACATCTCTCGTTAAAAAGTGAGAACCGAAAAATTGTCTCTTTAAAAAAAGACCAAATGGGGACAGGGATGGGCTAACAAATACTTAAGTCCCTCATACCGCAACTAGAAACAATTATTATTTTGTTCCTACTCTAAACGCCTTGAAACTGTAAGGGGATATATACAGACTTGTGACGAGACAATTTGAAAGTGGCATTTAGCGTGGATTTTTTTGTATGGGTTTAAAAATTAACATTAAAAAAGTGTTGCTTACCAACAGGCTCATGGCACCCAGGGTCATTGCACCATGACAATCTACTTCAATAATCATAATAATAAAATTGAGCATTGATTTTTTTAATGAGTTTAAAAATTAACACTAAAAAGGGTAGCTTACCAACGATGGCACCCAGGGCCATTGCACCTCGACAATCTACTTTAATAATCATAATAAAATTTAGCATTGATTTTTGTATGAGTTTAAAAATAAACACAAAAAAGGGTAGCTTACAAACAGGCTCATGGTACCCAGGGTCATTGCACCGTGACAATCTTCTTTAATTATCATAATAATAATAATAATAAACTTTAGCGTTGATTTTTGTATGGGTTTAAAAATAAACACAAAAAAGGGCAGCTTACCAACAGGCTCATGGCAGCCAGGGTCATTGCACCGTGACAATCTACTTTAATAATCATAATAATAATACAATTTAGCGTTGATTTTTGCATGAGTTTAAAAATAAACACAAAAAAGGGTAGCTTACAAACAGGCTCATGGTACCAGGTCATTGCCCGGACAACTCTTAATTATCATAATAATAATATAAATTTGCGTTGATTTTTGATGGTTTAAATAACACAAAAGGAGCTACAACAGGCTCATGGCACCCAGGGTCATTACACCGTGACAATCTACTTTAATAATCATAATAATCATCATCATCATAATACACAACCAAAATCCTAGTCCACGTACAATGGAGCAGCCCCGGTCAGTTTGTTAACATTTTGCTAAATGTACTTTATACAGTTATTTACAGGCAAACACTTCAACTATGACATGACTTCTCAAGCCTTGTATTTTTTGTGCGGTCCAATTACAATTTGGACACTTGTTTAAAAATGAATAAAGGTGTACTTACTTAAAGTTGCATAGTCCGATGGTTTTGAGTTTCTCTCATTTTCTGAGATAAACATATTAGGTTAATCGTTTTAATCTACCTTACTTTAGTTTGAAGTAACTTTTATTTTAAATTGCTAACTGTTGAGATATTTGAAATGGAAACATGCTAAATTAATTTTGGCATGGTTGCTAAAACTCTATCACCACAGGCTTCTGCAGTAACAGGTTCTATCAATTGACTCAGTATCCCCTTATATGTGGCGACAAATGTTTAATAAGTGCACCAGCATCTAAGTTAGATATGTAGAATCAAATCTAGATAATTGTTTTGGTTTTGAAAATGTTGTTTTCATCGGACTATGCAGCTTTAAGATACATGTTTGAGTGCGTCTAATCTCAAAGTGATATACTATACAACAAGAGTTTAGATACCGCTACAAATATAAAGGCGGTGTTCAGGAGCCAGTCAAATCACCAGCATCACTTTAAAACCATGAGACTGCATCCTCACCCACTCCCACCCCACCCCCACCCAACACACATGTGCATAGTACAGGGGCCTAGCTTCCACATACACAGGTATGCATCTGTGTACCACCTAAGATGACAAATATATCTTTCTATATTAAAATATTTGTTCTTAGAGCGCTATATTCCAATAGCGCTTTATTCCATCACTGAAAAAAAAGTCTGCATACCACCTGAAAATCAAAACTAGGCCGCTGCCGTACACCTACACCTGCTACTACCATGCTTATTTAAAGTTGCATAGTCCGATGGTTTTGAGTTTCTGACATTTTTCTGAGATAAGTATATTAAATTGATCATTATAATCTACCTTACTTTAGTTTGAAGTAACTTTTAAGTGAAATGGCTACCTTTTGAGATATTTGAAATTCAAACATGTGAACATAATTTTGGCAAGCATGCCAAAACTCTGATACCATAGGCTTCTGCAGTAACAGGTTCTATTAAATTGACTCAGTGTTCCCTTCTATTTGGCAATAAATACTTACTAAGTGCATCAGTATCTAAGTTAGATATGTAGAATAAAATTTAGATAATTGTTTTGATTTTGAAAACTT
Source organism: Branchipolynoe longqiensis (assembly GCA_030323885.1). Taxonomy (NCBI): domain Eukaryota; kingdom Metazoa; phylum Annelida; class Polychaeta; order Phyllodocida; family Polynoidae; genus Branchipolynoe; species Branchipolynoe longqiensis. Next base: position 54,487,728 of record CM059192.1, read on the forward strand.
GATGCTTCATCGGACTATGCAGCTTTAAACGGGTGTTTAAAAAAAAAAAAGTTTCAAATTATATCGATTATACCAAACCGTTGGTCCAAAGTTGAAGGATATGATACCACGTGAGGAAAAACTATTAAATAAATAAAAAAAAACTTTTGGATGGAGAGAGAGGTGGTTGTATTTAATAGTTTTTGTACTTGTTTTATTTAGATTTTTGTGTAATTCTAATTCACCCCTCCCCCCTCCTCTCCACTCACGCCCGATTCCTTTCCACTTTATAACAAACAAAGCAAGCAAACAATCCCCCTCCCCTTCCCCCCCCCCCCCTCCATGGGCCATCCTTCCCCCATTTACCAGGTTTCATTTCGCGGGACACACTAAATCACTTTTCTTACACACATCATAATGCACTGAATTAATATAGCTCAGTGTGGCAAGAGTGGAAGTGTTTAAGTACAATACATCTACAGCACGGAGCGCCTGCCCCGAGGTGACCAATACCCCAGTCACACTACTGCTTGCGACCACTTTGCGACCATAAAAAAAAGGGGTGGGAAGAGAGTGGTCCTCAGTGGTTGCTGAGCGTGCGACCATTTTGCAGCTACTGCACTAAAAACCTCATTGTCACCAAAATGGTCACCATGAAGTCAGTGACCATTGCTTTGGTCGCAAGGAGGTGGGTTCTTTGGTCCAAAGTGGTCGGTCGCAAGCCGTAGTGTGACTGGGACTTAACTAAACCCTTTCACCTCTACACTGTGCGTATGGCAAGATGCTTCCACTTAAGTTAAAGCTAGTCATGTCATGTATATAGCGGGTGTCTCCTACATAGACACGGATTGTCGTGTATGTAGCAGGTGTCTCCTACATAGACACAGCATGTCGTGTATATAGCGGGTGTCTCCTACTTAGACACGGCATGTCATGTATATAGCAGGAGTCTCCTACTTATACACGGCATGTCGTGTATATAGCGGGTGTCTCCTACTTACACACGGCATGTCATGTATATAGCAGGTGTCTCCTACTTATACACGGCATGTCGTGTATATAGCGGGTGTCTCCTACTTACACACGGCATATCATGTATATAGCAGGTGTCTCCTACTTAGACATGGCATGTTGTGTATATAGTGGGAGTCTCCTACATAGACTCGGCATGTCGTGTATATAGCGGGTGTCACCTACTTAGACACGGCATGTCGTGTATATAGCGGGAGTCTCCTACATAGACACGGCATGTCGTGTATATAGCGGGTGTCTCCTACTTAGACACGGGACACTAGACCGAGATCGTCACATTTACCGGGAACAGATGCCTACATCAACATGGGGGGAGGTTTGATGTTCTAACAAAACCTCAGGTCACACCAAGACGGGTACCGACTTAAAAGTTGTGTGACAATACACACCTTAATGCGGCTCCACAGTGCTGCCTCACTGAGATACCATTTCCGCCGTGCACCACGATCATAACCCCCACTCAGACAAATTATCCTGACACTGAGCGGACTGTCCTAGTAATACCACGTGCAAAACGAGGTATTCAGCCACAAGTACCAATTTATTTTGCAAATATTTTGTTTCACTCGGCCTGGGATCAAAGTCATGACCTTTACAGGAAAATGGGCACCTTACCGACTAGTTCATCCTATCCAATCCAAGATTAAGAGTAAAAGGAGCCAGGTCGGCAAATGGACCAACGACAAATGTCCACAACAGGACCGGTTAATATCAACTAAACACAGGAGGTCCACGTTACACAAAACAGACATGGAAATGATCAAACCACAAGAGACGGGTCTTAACACACAAACACCGACTGTTCGTGAAGAAAGAGCCTGCAGGTCTCAGATTCAAGCTTCAAGTGATACAAACACTTTCGGGCGAGAGAAGATCTTGATGGCTTCTTCGACTTCGGCCAGCTTAGCGTCAATTTCGTTTTTCCTGGTGCGCAGGCGCAGTGTGTCGGTGCGGATGGGCATGCAGGACAGCTGCTGCAGCAGCTGCTTTTGACCTGAAACGGCAAATTTGCAAGTTGTTTGAATAAGTATTTTTTTATGGAATAACGTGCTGCCAGTATAATTGCAGATGGCATCCTGCTCTGGGCATACATTCACACAAGTGACATTATACTTTGAGGATACATTCACACAGGTGACATTCTACTGTGGGGATACATTCACACAGGTGACATTCTACTGTGGGGATACATTCACACAGGTGACATTCTACTGTGGGGATACATTCACACAGGTGACATTCTACTGTGGGGATACATTCACACAGGTGACATTCTACTGTGGGGATACATTCACACAGGTGACATTCTACTGTGGGGATACATTCACACAGGTGACATTCTACTGTGGGGATACATTCACACAGGTGACATTCTACTGTGGGGATACATTCACACAGGTTACATTCTACTGTGGGGATACATTCACACAGGTTACATTCTACTGTGGGGATACATTCACACAGGTGACATTCTACTGTGGGGATACATTCACACAGGTTACATTCTACTGTGGGGATACATTCACACAGGTGACATTCTACTGTGGGGATACATTCACACAGGTGACATTCTACTGTGGGGATACATTCACACAAGTGACATTCTACTGTGGGGATACATTCACACAGGTGACATTCTACTGTGGGGATACATTCACACAGGTGACATTCTACTGTGGGGATACATTCACACAGGTGACATTATAATGTGGGGATACATTCACACAGGTGACATTCTACTGTGGGGATACATTCACACAGCTTACATTCTATTGTGGGGATACATTCACACAGGTGACATTCTACTGTGGGGATACATTCACACAGGTGACATTCTACTGTGGGGATACATTCACACAGGTTACATTCTACTGTGGGGATACATTCACACAGGTGACATTCTACTGTGGGGATACATTCACACAGGTGACATTATACTGTGGGGATACATTCACACAGGTGACATTCTACTGTGGGGATACATTCACACAGGTGACATTCTACTGTGGGGATACATTCACACAGGTGACATTCTACTGTGGGGATACATTCACACAGGTGACATTCTACTGTGGGGATACATTCACACAGGTGACATTCTACTGTAGGGATACATTCACACAGGTGACATTCTACTGTGGGGATACATTCACACAGGTGACATTATACTGTGGGGATACATTCACACAGGTGACATTCTACTGTGGGGATACATTCACACAGGTGACATTCTACTGTGGGGATACATTCACACAGGTGACATTCTACTGTGGGGATACATTCACACAGGTGACATTCTACTGTAGGGATACATTCACACAGGTGACATTCTACTGTGGGGATACATTCACACAGGTGACATTCTACTGTGGGGATACATTCACACAGGTGACATTCTACTGTGGGGATACATTCACACAGGTGACATTCTACTGTGGGGATACATTCACACAGGTTACATTCTACTGTGGGGATACATTCACACAGGTGACATTCTACTGTGGGGATACATTCACACAGGTGACATTCTACTGTAGGGATACATTCACACAGGTGACATTCTACTGTGGGGATACATTCACACAGGTGACATTCTACTGTGGGGATACATTCACACAGGTGAAATTCTAATGTGGGGATACATTCACACAGGTGACATTCTACTGTGGGGATACATTCACACAGGTGACATTCTACTGTGGGGATACATTCACACAGGTGACATTCTACTGTGGGGATACATTCACACAGGTGACATTCTACTGTGGGGATACATTCACACAGGTGACATTACTAACTGTGGGGATACATTCACACAGGTGACATTCTACTGTGGGGATACATTCACACAGGTGACATTCTACTGTGGGGATACATTCACACAGGTGACATTCTACTGTGGGGATACATTCACACAGGTGACATTCTACTGTGGGGATACATTCACACAGGTGACATTCTACTGTGGGGATACATTCACACAGGTGACATTCTACTGTGGGGATACATTCACACAGGTGACATTCTACTGTGGGGATACATTCACACAGGTGACATTCTACTGTGGGGATACATTCACACAGGTGACATTCTACTGTGGGGATACATTCACACAGGTGACATTCTACTGTGGGGATACATTCGTTCACCCATAAGGTATACCCAGTGTGGTAAGCATACACTCACTTTCTTTCAGCTTGTCCAGGGTAGAGAGGCGGTCTGCGGTTGCCATCACCTTGTGGCCGGGCGGCATGTCGGGATCAGGGATGCTGGCGATGCGGTCCTCTTCGTCCTGCTGCCACTGCCGTTGCCGGTTCACCTAAATGTAAAGAGTCACTTAAGTTGGTTAAGTTTTACGTCCTGGCAACATCTAAGCTCATATCAGGATGGGTACCGACTTGTGACAGTGCACACTTATGACAACCTTATAGTGCTGTCCCACTGGGAAATCAGGCTGCCAGCATCATCACACGATATCACACTCAGTCACATTATCCTGTCACTGAGCTAACCACTCCTTGCCCTATCCTATTAATGCAGAGCGCGAGGCTAGGAAGTGACAAGTATCAATTTTATAAGTCATCGGTTTGAATCGACCGGGAACCAAACTCTCGACCTTCCGCATGTGAGGCCTGTGCTCTACCAATCAGGCCACTCTGTCCGATAACCTGAACGTAAAGAGTCACCTTAGTGAACTGCAGAAACTTTTTACGTATACACATATACAACTTACCTAAATTGCACAGCATAAATTGATGTTTCTTTTATTCAGGTCAAAGGTTTATCCATCCAAAAGATTCTTTTTTTTCATTCACTGATTTTCCAGCCTTTGGGAGAGCTTTTTGTTTGTTTGACACACATTTTTTATTATGCCTCGTCCTCAGCCTTTAAATCTTAAAGAGGATTTTTATTGAACCACCTTTTAAAATTATTCCTTTTTTGTTCCTATATTCTTATTGCATATCAAATCAACTCTGTTCCACCCATAGACACCCATTACCAATGGCCACGTACTTGGGCCCCTTTTTTTGTTTGTTTCCATGTACTCCAAATTAACACCCCATGCACCCCAATACCCCCCCATCGACCAGGTAATTGGGCGTGGCCCATGTCTCTTTGTTCATCAGTCTCAGTGTACACATAATTAACCCCATGTGCACTGACCAAGTACTTAGGCATGGCCCCTGTCTTTGTTTCTAGTCTTACTGTACACCTAAGTAACCCCGCCTCCCCTGACCAAGTACTTAGGCGTGGCCCCTGTCTTTGTTTCTAGTCTTACTGTACACCTAAGTAACCCCGCCTCCCCTGACCAAGTACTTAGGCGTGGCCCCTGTCTTTGTTTCTAGTCTCACTGTACACCTAATTAACCCCATGTGCACTGACCAGGTACTTAGGTGTGGCTCCTACTCTTTGTTTCTAGTCTCACTGTACACATAATTAACCCCATGTGCACTGACCAAGTACTTAGGTGTGGCCCCCATATTTGTGTCTAGTCTCACTGTACACATAATTAACTCCATGTGCACTGAACAAGTACTTAGGTGTGGCCCCTGTCTTTATTTCTAGTCTCACTGTACACCTAACTAACTCCATGTGCACTGACCAGGTACTTAGGCATGACTCCTACTTGTTTCTAGTCTGACTCTACACCTAAGTAACCCCATGTGCACTGACCAGGTACTTAGGCGTGGTCCCCTTCTGGTAGTTCTTCGCCTCGTCCTCAGTCTTCTTCTTTATGTCGTCCAGTGCGCTAAGGCTGGGGCTGCGCCGCATAGTGGCGTGCCTAGCCGCCCGCCCATTCGCCTTGATGAAGTCAATCTCATTCCGCTTCAGCTGCAGCTAAAGTCGCCAGATAGAAACACATTCCTTTAGATTAAAACTAAATAAATAAAAAGATAGCAGTGTAAAAGGGTAAACTATACGAGGGATGTGAAGGAGGTCTTGAAAAGAACACACATGGTGACTTTATAGTGCTGCCCTATTGGGAGACCAGGCCACTGGCACCATGACTTGATATCCCACTAGGTCACATTATCCTGACACTGAGCCAACTAGTCCTTGCCCTATTCTAATAATGCAGACTGCTAGGCCAGGAAGCGACAAGTATCAATTTCGTAAGTCATTGGTTTGACTCGACCGGGATTCGAACACCCGACCTTCCGCACAGGAAGCCTGCGCTCTACTGATTTGGCCACCACGTCCAGTGGGAAGTGAAAGAAAAGATGGGAAAGAAATGGAGAAAGAGGGAAAATTGATTAGGTATGCCTGATCATCTCTAGCCTGCTGGATGGGATATTGTTTGTTGGGGTTTTACATACTGGCAACATCTAAGGTCATCTCAGGACAGGTGCTGGATAGGAAGAAAGGACCAAGGATCGACACATCTGGGAACTGTCTGTGTGAGCCCCCATCCCAGCTACGGGTTTCCAGAGACAGAGCAGTCTAGTGAGCACTTTTCATCACCGGTTTAATCTGTTTATCTATATGCATTTATTAAATCTTCTAATCGAAATAGTTTATTATATACAAAAATCATACCAACGGTTTTAAGGAAGGTAAGATGGCTGTACATTTTATATTACTCTAAGTATAAATATAGAGAAACAAGTGGTAATTAAAATTGTAAGAATAGTTCATTTCATCGTATGTATACTTCTGCGGAACCTTGTGTGGAGGGGAGAAAAGCACCACAAAGATAACATCACTCAGAAATAGGGAGACGCACAACTACGGTGCTATATTAGTGTATTAGTATAGGTACTGGCAGCCAACATCTTTAAAAGTTGCACTTATAATATATCAGATATAGTAACAGAGTCCGTACACATGTGAAGATATGGAATTCAAGGCTATTTCAAGGCAGTTTTTGATAGGAATTCAGGCGTTTTGTTGCGTGTAGGTATGTCGGATTATCTTATGCCGAATGGTGATTTCAAACACAATTTAGATCAGTGGGGGCAGTTTAATGGAATACAAGGCTTTTCTAGATTAATTACCCAAAATAGGTTTAAATTCAAGGCTTTTCAAGGCCTTGAAATGGGGCAAATGAAGTCCAAGACTTTTCAAGACTTTCCAGGCCCGGTACGAACCATGTAGTAAATTAGTATGCTTCAATGTGACGTCAGCATCTACTTTGTACTGTACAGGCAGAAAGCAGTGACCAAACACTCCTCAACCAAACACTCCTGTGTATTAGCTGATAACCTATTTATTACATACGAGGGGATGCAAGTAAAAACTCAAACAACAATTAAAAAATAGATCAGGGATGAAAGTGGTCTCCGGAGAAAAACACGGAAATCAGACCGAGACCATGGCGCCACCTAGCGGGATCCGGCAGAACCAAGATACGGCGGCGCAGAAATTGCAGACCATGGCGCCACCTAGCCTTGTTCCAGCAAAACCAACGACAATTTTCCGCTGATATTCCCCCATAAGATTAGCACTGTTAGGGAATGGCGGGGAAAATCCGGAAGTGAGCTTTCAACTGTCCTTATTGTGACTGTATTTACGCAAATGCCTAACTCTTTCTTGTTTGTGTTTATGTTTTAGCAAAATTTAAGGTCATATAGTGAGTGAGTGTTTGTTGTTTTACGTCCTAACAACATCTAAGGTCACATCGATATGGGGTTACAGTCATATAAGAATGTGTGTGTGTGTGTGTTTGTGGGTGTGTGTGCGTGCGCGTGTGTGTGTGTAAAAATCTCGGAAATGCTGAGATCTTTCATCCCTGATCGTAGGTAAATAGTTAGTTAGTGCGTGCAGTGAATGCAACCGAACACATTTCAAGTCTATCTTACCGGAATACATTTTGAAGAATGTCAATGGAATGCAAAACAATGCAAATATGACTGTGTGTAATAGGAAATAACAGGTGAATGAGATCAGCGTCTGTCTCTGATAGGCGAAATGCAACCAAGTGTAATTATAATTACTGTATATGTCCCAATAGAAGCACGCTACCCAATAGAAGCACGCTACCCAATAGAAGCACACTCCCCCACCCCCAATTTCAAGATTGAAAGCATGCACAAATTTACGATCATATTCAGACTGAATGCACATCATCATGCTGTCGGTCGCAATGCGACAAAGACTGCTTTCATTACTTTACTGCACATAAAATACAACAATCCCAAATTATTTCAAAGGCATGATAAAAACAAATCCATGAAATTCTTTAACTTTGAATAGACGCGTATCCATGTCTGCACTCGCGCAGTGTGCATCTATTGGGACATATACAGTAATAAGGGTTTATAACCACTCAAAATAAGCTTCTGACCACCCCCCCCCCCCCAAACGCCCCCATTCACACTTCCTGTATGCTCCACTGATCGATAACCAGAGTCAGGGGGGACATGTATGCCGAACAGTAGAAAACCCAGTAAATTATCTATTACAACACTAAAAATATTCTGATTTTGTTTAAATAATTCAACGAGGGAGGGAGAGAGGGGGGAAAGAAAGGAGGGAGTGAGGGAAGAAAGGAGGGAGGGAGGGAGGGAGAGAGGGAGGGAGAGAGCAGGGATGAAAGTACTCTCCAGGAAAAAAAGCGGAAATGCTGATATTCTCCCATAGGCTTAGCATTGTCAGGGAATCGCGGAAAATTACCGGAAGTTGGGTTTCATGTATATTGGTATACGCTGATAGTGCTGTGACGCTTGGAGCATTTATTAATATTAGTAGTGTATGCTGATAGTGCTGCGGCATCAGCACTACATATTAGTGTAGGCTGCTGGTGCTGCGGGATTGAAAAATCCCGGAAATCCGAAGATCTTTCATCCCTGTGAGAGAGAGAGAGGGGGAGAGAGGGGGAGGGAGGGAGAGAGAGAGAGAGAGAGAGGGGGAGAGAGAGAGGGGGAGGGGAGGCGGGAGGGAGGGCGAGAGAGAGGGGGAGGGGAGGAGGGAGGGAGGGAGGGAAGGGAGGGAGGGGAGGGAGGGAGAGAGAGTGGAGGGGAGGGAGGGAGGGAGGGAGGGAGGGAGGGAGGGAGGGAGGGAGGGAGGGAGGGAGAGCGGCGTGTTGCAACCAATGGTAACATCACATTCATCCCAGGCCGAGCGTCCTAACGATTAGACTACCAAGGCTCCATGGTGCAATCTACATAACTTTGCATTTCACCTGGGGAGGGGAGGTCAAGCCACAACACAAATATACATATGACTTGTGTTTAATTTATTTTCCTTCCCTTTGCATATTAATTTTTTAAATAACAAAATAATATAAATATATAAAAATTAAAATCTCACCTCTCGCGCACTGCCTGCCCGAGGCACAGAGGGCTTCAGACCGAAGCTGGTACTGGTGCTGGTGCTGGGACGGTGTGACTGTACCTCATTCTGCTCGGTGCCGTTTCCGGTTCCGTCGCCGGCCGACCCGGGGCGGCGCGCCACCGGCGTCCATCCGGTGCGCGAGTGCGCGCGCAGGTAAGAGTTGGCCGACTGGGGGCGCGACGCTGCGAGTGCTGCGGGCCGCTCGAGCGCGTCGCGCACGCGTGACTGCACTTCGCCGTACTTGGCCGTCTTCCACAGCGCCTTCACCGGCTGCTTGCTCTCCGCCTCACGCTCCCTGCACGCCTTCTGAATATGGCGCATGCGCCGGATGTTCTCGCGCACATGGTCCTTGGGCTCTGATTCTGGGATAGGTTACAGTACAGGGAGGTGTACATGCGGAGAAATAGCGCAACTGAAAGGGGCGGGGGTTGGGGGTTCTGGGGGGGGGGGGGGGGGGGGGGGGAAAGAGACCCTATACCTCCCAGCGCGGTGTGGACAATTTTGACTAAAAAAGTGTTCCAAAATGGTGCATTCCGGTGCAATGTAAAGGAAAATATGCATGAAATTTAATAAATCAAGCTAGCTAAAATGATTCGTTGGTGGGAGAATGCATTTTGAAAAAAAAAAAGGCGTAAATATATCAAAGAAATCAAACTAAAATGATTTGTTGGCGGAGATAACAAATTAAAAGCGGGAAATTGGGGTTATTTTGCTATATTTTCGGGAGATCTCCCTACCCAAATCGAGACTTGGCACATTTGCTGGTCTGTGCAGTGAAATTAGATGCAAAGCTTGCATAATGCCATAAAAGAATCATATTAGTTATTACCCAACCAACTAACCAACCAAAACATGGATCCATCTTGACGTTGATATGACGTAGACTCAAAGCCCCATCGAAATAGGTCAAAAGCAAAGGCTGAGCCCCATTTGAAAGCACCCACGAGAACCATTGTTTCAACAAGGAGGGTTGGCAGGTTTTGACAGGAGCGGCTTAAACCACTGGTTAAAACAGCCCTGTCCAAACAGGTTCAAAGCCTATATGTTCAAAACCAGTTAAAGCTGCATAGTCCGATGAAATATCCAATTTTCAAAACCAAACCAATTATCTAGATTTGATTCGGTATATCTAACTTAGATACTGAGGCACTTATTAAGCATTTGTTTCTGCGTAGAAGGCAATACTGAGTCAATTTAACAGAACCTGTTACTGCAGAAGTCTATGGTGTCAGAGTTTTGACAAGCTTACCAAAACTAATTTTCCATGTTTCCACTCAAAATATCTCAAAAGTTTACCACTTAAAATAAAAGTAACTTTGAACTAATGTAAAGTAGATACAAGCGATCATTCTAATATATTTACCTCAGAAAAAATACAGAAATTCAAAACCATCGGACTATGCAACTATAAATACTGAAACGTGTTATTGCTACAATCATGAAGAGCCGGTTTCAAGCAATCATCATCATTGTAGCAATCATCTGATCAACTTAACGTATTCAACACAGGTCACCGACCAGTTGCAAGCGCTGAAAGCGGTTAGCAACCTCCTTGCGACCAAAATGGTCGCAAGGAGGTTTTTGGTGCAGCACATGCAACTTCATTGCGACCAAAATTGTCGCCTGTCGCCAACCATTGTTTTTCACGCCTTTTTTGCTTTTTGCTTTTGATCACAAGCAGTAGTGTGACTGAGGCCTTACTCATCGGACGCCGCCCGTTGTTGATGGAGGTGATGCGGGTGCCTTCCACCTGCAGGATCATGCCGACGGTGCCCCGCGCCTTGGCCGAGTTCTCCTCTCCCTCTGGGCGCGTCCTGCCGGCAGGCCGGGCGAACAGGCTGTCTCCCGCCCTGCCGAACGGGGCCACCGGGCCGGACAGCATCAGGGCCCGCCTGTATAGTCAGTCAGTCAGTCACGGGTAGACACACAGGTAGTGGCCACTGTAATGGATTCATTCACTCTGCGTTAGTAATAATAAAAGTCAGTGCAGTTCCAAACAAACTTATATTGCAGTGGCTTCCAATGCTCTATCGTCTCCCCTCATCACATGCCAAAACCACACTATTGTATTAATATTAAGAAGCATTCAAGTCTCCCCACACATAACAGATGCTATCAATCAGTTCATATGTTTACGATAGTGACGCAAGCCAGCAATATACACTTTGAATCTATTTAAGCTATCCACATTAATACTCTAGCAGAGAACAATAGCACCTAGAGACTGGAATTCTTTTATTTAACAGAAAAATAAGAAAAAGACACAACAGAAGATATACAATTCAGAGCGAAGCTTATACGTTTTGCTTTGTGTTGCCTTTGTGTGATCGATTTTTTTGCGAGATCTAGATTTTTTTGTGGAAAAAAACAACACAAACAAACTGTCACTTGCGGAAGAAAGAATTTGGGGAAGGGGATATATGGATCGTGCTTGTTATGGTGTGTGTAGTAGTGTGCGCTAACCTCTCAGGCAATGAGCCACATATGCAGGCCTTGTTATGGTGTGTGTAGTAGTGTGCGCTAACCTCTCAGGCAATGAGCCACATAGGCAGGCCTTGTTATGGTGTGTGTAGTAGTGTGCGCTAACCTATCAGGCAATGATCCACATATGCAGGCCTTGTTATGGTGTGTGTAGTAGTGTGCGCTAACCTCTCAGGCAATGAGCCACATATGCAGGCCTTGTTATGGTGTGTGTAGTAGTGTGCGCTAACCTCTCAGGCAATGAGCCACATAGGCAGGCCTTGTTATGGTGTGTGTAGTAGTGTGCGCTAACCTCTCAGGCAATGAGCCACATAGGCAGGCCTTGTTATGGTGTGTGTAGTAGTGTGCGCTAACCTCTCAGGCAATGAGCCACATAGGCAGGCCTTGTTATGGTGTGTGTAGTAGTGTGCGCTAACCTCTCAGGGAATGAACCACATAGGCAGGCCTGGATGGAAAACTTTGGAACGTTTGTAGAACCTGATTTTATGGGGGGAGGGGGGAGCACCCTTGCTCAGCAATGTCCCCATAACTATAGGAAGGGTGTTCATTTTAGCAGTACAATTTTAAGACCTTTCACATGTGGATATATAGCTTAAACTGTGTCAAAAATCAAGTTAACATCTCAAAGAGAACCAGAGATATTAAACTGCACTGTTTGTCATGTTTGATTTTAATTCGTTCAAAAAATATTTATTTGTATGGTTTGACAAAATTGAGATTAGAATTTGTACAAGAAGTAATAAGCCTTAAAAACAATGGTGTGATAAAAATACGACTTGCCTTTGCATTGGCAGGCAGCCTCAAACATCAGAATTTAAGCATTCGCAAAATCACCACAGAAATTGTGCAAAATTAAGGGCAAACAAATAATAAACATTTGTTTAAATCACAACTCACGGACTAATGGGCTGATTTACTTTCATTATGACTTTGTAATCAGGATTGTAAGATCTTCCTAACTGTACCAGTTGCAAATTAACTTAACAAAAAGTTTGAAGTACCTAATACACTAGTAATAGTAGTATATATATATATAACAAAACCATATTAAGCAACACAACAGCGTTACCAATCCTAATGTGATCAAATGTTGTTTATGCCCTCAATAGTGTATTCGAAGATGACCATGTAACTAAGAAAGAACTAGATAAAAGATTCACCCGAGATAAAAGATCACCACGTACTTGTAGTAGGGGTGAAAAACAACCTTATATAAAAGCTGGTAAAGAATTTTGACATGCTGTGGAAATGAACTCAGCTGATAAATTCTTAATTTAAGAAGCAACATATATCCTTCACATATATCCTCATATTTCCCCACTACTTCTGATTTGAAAAATATAATAAACCATATACCTTAGGTAGTTGCTATTCGTATGACGGCCATACAAATAGATCGGTGTCTATTTGTACAGCGGTAGTCATGTGACGTAGCTTGACCCAGATCTTAATCAGCCGTACGAATAGTCTAGTTGCTGTTGATACGATGATATCCCCGCCCCCCTGCCATCCATCTCTCATTTGACCTAATTTTCGCCGTCGCCATACGAATAGCCACTCCGTTTAAGAGGCTCATTAAAAGTGAAATCGCCGGCGTATAATCGCCGACATCTTATATTTTTGTATTCTCTCTCACTTCAACAACTCTGTGCCGATATGAGTAGCCATTTGATACTGGAACCAGGGGTTCCACACTAAAGGCCGTCACACTACGCTGGGCATACGCTCGCCATACGCTAGGGGTAAGCTAGGCGTATGCGGTGGATGCAGGTTCAACATACGGCTAACCTATGCCGACCTACCCCTAACTTATGCACAACCTATGCCGGCATACACACAGCGTATGAGAAACATATGAGCCACACGCCGGCATAGGTTAAAAATTTTGAACATGCACAAAATTTGTTTGGCGGCCCGACCTATGAAAGGCGTATACGACGTATGCCCAACCTATGACGGCATGTTGGTCGAAAAGCGCATACGTCGGCATACGCTAACGCCATAGGTCGTAGTGTGACAGCCCCATAAAGCAGTTTTCGCCAATATTTAAGACTACGTAGTGCCTACACGTACGTGACCGTATTCATAGCCTCGCGGTCTAGGCGTACATGAGGATGAGCCCACACCGGTTTGAAATTTGTCAGTTACACTGTTGACATTGAGCATGACAGACATAGTGTTGGGCGCATTCATTTTGTGGCCAATATTCATGAAGAATAAATGCATTTTTAGGAGGTCACGTTCAAATATTCCTATAAAACCACTGCAAATCCTGTAATAACTATTTTCTATTTAAATTTTTTCATGGTGGCTATTTACCCTGTCCATAACGAGTGAGTTAGTGTTTTTGGTGCCATGGGTGTCATATTTGCAAATTGTACTCTTGTTATCAACTGACTCCCAGCCAACTGAACATACTGTAGTGGTCTGCACTGACCTCTCAGGCAAGTAACCACATAGACAGGTAGGCGTGGGGAGTGTGTTGATATCAGGGAGCCTAGGTGGTGTAATGGTTAGCACACTGGCCCGGAATGCAAAGAGATGTGGGTTCGAGTCCCGCTCTAGGCGCAGTATTTCCCATTTTCACCACCCCCATGACACTGGTTGCCGTGATCAGGATCCTGTACAAGCTTTGCGCTGTATGGTTGTTGAACCTACCCTGTGTATGTATGTGTTAGTGCATTGCCTGTATGTATGTAATTGTAAGCATTACAAGACTTACAATTCCAGGGGGACGAGTGTAGTGGTCTGCACTGACCTCTCAGGCAAGTAACCACATAGACAGGTAGGCGTGGGGAGTGTGTTGATATCAGGGAGCCTAGGTGGTGTAATGGTTAGCACACTGGCCCGGAATGCAGAGAGATGTGGGTTCGAGTCCCGCTCTAGGCACAATATTTCCCATTTTCAACACCCCCATGACAATACCATAGTGTCAACTATTGGAGCTGTAATGATATTCACAACTAATTTAACAAATAAGTGCTATTTGAATTGTATATGGCGATTATATATCAAGCCGTGATCGAAAGGGGCTGTCACATTACGACGCATATCGCCAACGTACGCTGACGTATGTGATTTTTGGCAGCTACGCCGGAATATGTCATTATGCGTTACGCATGCATTAGATGCTCGTTTGGTATACGCCAATGTAAGTTGACGTTCGTCAGTATCCGTCCTGATATGACCTTAGATGTTACTAGGACGTAAAACAACAAACAAACTCTAAATGCACAGCTCAAGTACGAGTAGCCACTTTCTCGCCGTACGTTTAAGAACAGCCAGGCTACACATATATGGCTCATGTATGCGTAGCCACGGGGGCTAAAGATACGTGAGGAAGTAGGGCGTATGCGCGCACACTGCCGTACGTCTAGACCAGCAGGCTATGAATACGGTACCGACTTGTCACAGTGCGAACTCATGGCGACTTTATAGTGCTGCCCCACTGGAAGACCAGGCCGCTAGCACCATAACCTGATATCCCACTCCGTCACATTATCCTGACACTGAGCCAACCAGTCCTTGCCATATCCTAATAATACCAAGCGCCAGTCTAGGAAGCAACAAGTATCAATTTTTAAGTCATTGGTTTGACTCAACCAGGGTTCAAACCCACGACCTACCAACATGGGAGATGGACGTTCTAACTCATTCGGCCATCCTGTCTGGTCACCCCAGAGTTGAGAGTAAGGACAACTACTTTGAACTAGTCTAGTGGTTGCAACTACTAGTTGAGTTGTAGTAGTTGTTCAACTTGTTGGGGCCGATTGGTAGCAATCTCACTAATCATTTAAACATGTAAATTGTATAAGTATAATCATAATGATTTAATTACTAAGTCTAAGTAAATGAGTATATAATTTGTCTTGACATAAGCTACTAAATTACTTATGTTATAGTACTATTTAGTAAATAGTACTATAACATAAGTTATACTAAAGCCGTGTTTACACGGGCGATTTAAAACGTTTCATATGAAACGACTTGCCTAGATCGACTCACATTTCCCGTGTAGACGCGATGCTGTGGTGTTTTAGGGCTGAATCGCTTCATATGAAACGGTTCATCTATACCACCTCGGGAGGTGGTTTATATGAAGCGATTCAGCTGGTTCCTGGGCGGCGATAGTATAAAATAGTAGTGCTTGCCAGCTACAGCCTACAGGGGGAGCAGTAACTAATCGCTGGTGCCCGGCAGTGTTAGGGCCCGATTACGCCGAAATCTAGTGAATGCGATCATATTTAACAGAATTACAGACTCAAATAATGAAATTTAATTAAATTAACCTTAAATTCCAAGCGATATTAACGTAGCAGCTACATCTGCGTCGAATCGACGTGTGTAAACTAAACAAATAGCAGTGCTTGCCGGCTACAGGCGCCTGCTGGTTCCCGGCGCCGACACACTTTCCAACTCCGCCGTGTAAACATCTCTCTAAAACGCTTCATATAAATCGCCTTGTCTAGAACGTTTCACAATTCCCCGTGTAAACATGGCTATAGACTAAAGGGGCTGTCACATTAGGGTTTTTTGCGGGAGCGTATGGCGGCGTAAGCGCGTTACGTCATATACGTCGGCATACACCGTATACGCTACTCATACGCCGCCAGATGCCGGCATATGAGGCATACGCCGCCATACGCTTTCATAAATCCGTCCGTCCAATTTTGTTTGTGCATGCTAAAAAAAACGCGACCTATGAGGGCGTATGGCCCATACTGTCAAAAAATGTCACAGCACGCTCACATACGCTCCTCGTAGGTTCCACATACGCTCAAAACCACCCGAAAGGTCACCAAATGTCATCATAGGCTGGCACGTGCAGGACCTACGTAGGTTTTCAATACGCTCCCGCCATACGCCGTAATGTGACAGGGCCTTAAGTTACTTCAATTATTATAGAGCTACTTACGAATAGAGGGGTTGCAATAGTGTCACGAGACAACTTCCGGTGGCCATATTGGATTACATATGAAAGGCTTGGAAGGTCTTACATTGTGTTTATTTACCGATTTGTTGGTTTATTTGTCACTGCTTTGAGCAGTTTGGCCTCAAAAGTTGGTGGAAAAGGTTTTTTTGATGGAGGGGAAGTATTTTTTTAATCACGTAGCATCAGATTGTTGCTAAAGCGCAGTATGTTGACATTTTAGATGCTCTGGCAAAGGATTAGAAAGGTTCGGGTAGTACCCACTAGGTGGTGCCACATACTTCGGCGGCCATGACTATAGGTAGAGCCAATGGTGGAGGTAGTGTTCTTGCTATAAGAGAGGGGGCACCATAGGTGGTATTAAGTGTAATCCAAGATGGCTAACCGCTGAGTGATGACGTCACGTGCACTCCCTCTATACAACTTGAACTTACAAGACAACCAACATCTGAAGAACTGTCTCGATTTCTATTAATTATGAGCAGCTAACAGGTCCCAGGACTATTATAGCTGTATCCTATTGAATTTGATTGAGGACATTCACATTGTCACTTCGACACTTGTGATTGTCAATACCGTGAATACATGAGAACAAATCAGTCAAATGATAAATCATGACAAATGCAAGACCGTACACGTCGCTTCAAAAGAAAACGCACGGCACGGCACCTCGATAATTGTCAAGTGATAAATAAAACATGACTTACACTCGACACAACAGACACGTGCAGCTTAAATGTATTAATCCTGACTCTATTTTCATAACATCCTTATTCCGTATTTAAAACTGATATGTTATCCAGGTAAACAAACCTAAACAAGCACGAAGTTGAAGCTTTCAAAATGGTGTCAGGGTTGCCGAAGATTCACGTGACAGGAAACACACAAATAAACTGCAGGTAACCTTATGAACAGTTAATTCTCATTATATATAAACATGTCTACATATCATATGATAATTTGCTTAATTAAAAAATACTATGCAGTGGAATAACTCTAATTAAATAAGAAGTATTCTATCTGCCAATGTATTTAAATCAAATAGTCCTTGTGACTTTGTTAACCGCGACCGTTATTAAATGCGAGAGTTATTTTAACGTTTACTGCAGCCTAACCCACGCGCTTGGCGAGAACTGACGTTATATGGTTGCCATGTCAACAAACACCGCCATCATTCGTGGGAAGCCACTGTTATGGTTGTAAAAAAAAAGAATTGTTAGTGTTTTCGCTGATCGTGCCTCAATGTGACTATGCCTGATGACATGTAAACGTCACTTTTAAGATACTTACCAGTTGGTGTAAAACAACAGGATGTCACGGGGAAATGTGGCCAAGTCTAGGGCGGATAAGACCGGGAAAACCACGTCTGCTCCAACTCCAGCTGTCACCCACGAAATCATACCCGGGAAATACAATGATCAAGACTGGTAGGTCATGTTACATGTAATAGATAAACGATTCACGCCTATACAGAATAGTCATGGAGACAGTATAACTAAATAGTATTATATTGAAATTACTTGCATCAAACCAACATCTAACTTATTTTGATATGGTAACATTCAGTAAGCCCCAATGCCAATGGCAATGCAACCAATGGCAATTGCAATGCTAACAGCTAACACTAGTAACCTTGATACCTTGATACCAGATGTACGAAATGTTGAAGGCATCAATTGCCTGTTGGTTTTTCGGTCTCTATTCTGCAATACTTGAAGTCAGTTCGGAGTTTTATACTGCTCGTTTTTCCAAAATCGGTCTATTCTAGCTTTAAAACAGTCAGGGTAGGGCTTGAGATGACATTATCAGGTAGTGAGTTCCAGTCAGTTATTATTCTTTGGCTGAAGAAGTGCTTCCGAAGTTCCAGGTTGCATCTGTTTTTGTAGAGCTTGTGTTCATGACCTCTTGTGTGAATGGTGGTTTCAGGTTGCTGGGGAAAGAATATGTTGGGGTCTATGCGGTCAATTCCCTTTACAATTTTGAACACTTGTATCATGTCACCACATCTTCTGCGATACAATAATGATGGGAGCTTCAGTGAGACTAGTCTTTCCTCATATGGCACATTCCTCAAGTTGGGGATTAGCTTTGTGGCTCTTCGCTGAATCTTTTCGATTTCGTTGGTGTCCAGTTTGTAGCGCGGTGACCAAATTACATTGCCATACTCAAGGTGAGGACGTACCATAGCTGTGTACAGATGCGGGAGGGTACTTTCGTCCAGACATGTGAAGGTAGCTCTTATGAGGCCAAGCATCCTGGAAGCCTTATTAATAGCTGCAGCTATGTGTTTGTGGAACTTGAGTTCACTGTCGATAATAATGCCAAGGTCTTTCTCTTCATTCTCCGCCTGTAGAGTGGTGTTGCTCAATTTGTAGAGTCGTTTGACATTATTTTTACCCAGGTGGATGACTTTGCATTTGCTCTCATTGAAGCCGAGTTGCCAATCTTGTGACCATCTATATAAGTTGTCAAGATCCGTTTGCAGTAGAGCGTGATCATCGTCTGATGCAATTTTTCGGAAGACCTTTGTGTCATCAGCGAAGATCTTCACTGCACTGAGGATGACCTCCGGTAGATCATTAATGAACAGAACGAATAAGATGGGACCTAAAATGCTGCCTTGGGGAATACCACTCAGTACAACTGTCCAGTCTGATGGTATGCCGTTCACAATGACACACTGTTTCCGGCCTACTAGGACGTCTTTGATCCATGCCTTTATATTTCCATCAATGCCATATGCGGAGAGCTTGAGTAAAAGCCGTTTATGGGGCACACTTTCAAATGCCTTTTTGAAGTCCAGATAGATTGCATCGACTGGATAGCCCTGGTCTAGGAGTTCTGTCCATTTCCCGATTGTAACAAGAAGCTGCGTCATGCATGAACGACCCGGTACGAACCCATGTTGGGCATCACAGAACAAATTGTTGTCCATCATGTGCTTAACTATGCCGTCTCTTATGATTGATTCCATAACTTTGCCGATGACAGATGTCAGGCTTATGGGTCTATAATTCCCTGCAGGGGTCTTGTTTCCTTTTTTGTGGATCGGTATGATAATGCCTTCCTTCCATGCCTGTGGTAGATGACTTTCACTAAGTGATTTGTTGAAGATGATGCTCAGTGGGTGACTTAATGTAGGTGCTGTTTCGCTTAATACCCTTGGATGGAATCCATCAGGTCCAGCGGCTTTGGTAGGCTTAAGTTTGAGTAACTTTTTTTCTACAATCTGAGGGGTGATGTCCACGTTTAGTAACGGTGAGCCTACGCAGTGTTTGGTAATACTTGGATAGGTGTCGGTATTCTCAGCTGTAAACACACTTGTAAAGAAGGCGTTAAATAGTTCTGCCTTAGTCTTGTCATCTTGGGTTAGTGATCCGTCTTCCTTTTGTAGGTCACCTAGCTTTGGTTTGTTTTTCAGTTTGCTATTTGCATACTTCCAGAAAGCTTTTGGGTTCGTCTTAATATTTTGTGCCAGGTCTCGCTCGAAGTTTTTGCAAAGTCTCCTTGTCAGTGTTATCAGCTTGTTTTTTTCGTGGGCTGCACGGACATAGTCGAGGTAGTCACCTATATGGGTGTATCTTTTTCATGCATTGTACTTCTTTTTGGATTGTGCCATTGCCTCCTTATTCATCCACAGTTTTCTTCTTTTGTCTTTCTTTGGATGTGATTTAGGAATGAAGATCTCCGTTGCCTCTGTGAGTTTGCTTGAAAACATTTTCCATGACATGTCTGCATTGAGGGGCTCCAATAGAGTAGACCTTGTAACTGTGTATTCATGTCAGAGTAATTCCCTTTGTCATATCTGTACTTGGGTTCTTGTTTGACAGGAGAGCGGGAGTATGTGTTCATTTCAAATACGAGACAGCAATGGTCGCTGAGGCCTAGTCCTGGGAGATGTTCAATATTGTTGATCATGTTTGGTGCGTTGGTCATCACAAGGTCCAGTATGTTTGGGTTTTGTCCATATCTGTTCCTTGTCGGTAGTGTGACATGCTGGTGAAGGAAGGAATCTCTCAGGGTGTCAATGAAGAGTTGGCTGACGTGGTCCTGGTTTTTGGAGGTAGTGGTCGAAGTCCAGTTGATTTCTGGATAATTGAAATCTCCTGTTATTAACAGGTGGCTTGGCTTAGCGACTGATATGCTGTTGATCAGACTACACATATCTTTGTCATTTTGTAGTAGACTTGATGGGCTTCTGTATAAGCAGGCAAGAACTAATTTATCCATCCCTTTTAAACGCAAGTTCAAGATTAAGTGTTCTTTAAATGTGGATGATAGACTTACATCAGTGGTCAGTGGACCCAGCGTAACGGAGACATATATAACAATACCTCTAGTATGGTCAGTGTGGGTAAAATTAGTATAAATGTCATATCCTTCAAGCTTCAAATGCTGTTCGGTTGTTGGTTTGAGGGAACAGTAACACTAGTTGTGAGTAGTAGGCCTAATTCTAGTTTTAGTATTAGTAACACTAACACAGAAACAGTAAGCGAGTAACACTACTAACACTGTAATAATGGCAGTGTCAATAGTAATAGTAACACTGACAGTAAGTGAGTAACACTACTAATAGTATTAGTATACTGTGTCTGTGACAATGTCAGTGTCAATCCTGGCAGTGGCACTGCCACCGGTGGTGACCGATGGGTAATAATTATGATGCATTGATGTCGTGTATGGTCTTGCATTTGTCATGATTTGACTGATTTGTTATCACGTATTCACGGTATTGACAATCACAAGTGCCGAGGTGACAATGTGAATGTCCTCAATCAAACAATAGGATACAGCTATAATATGTACTGCAAGTACCGGGTGAATCCTTTATCTACAGTAGATATATCGATACAAGATAGATAACTTATACAGTGCCAGTGGGAAGTAATAGACCACCCGTGCTTGTTACAGTTATATTAAATTCATTGTTTCACATAAATGGTATGTAGGATTGGTGCTATACTCCATCCATTTAATACATATATAGTAATCTAATACTGTAATAATGTATGACTCAGGTCTGGGGTTCGAACTCTCGGTTTCGAACCCTGTCTGAGTAAAACCAATGACTTAAAAACAAAAAACTAATACTTGCCAGTACCTGGCCTAGTATTCGGTATCACTAGGATATGGTAAGGAGCAATGAAATGGAGAAAACCAAAAGTCCATAATTGAAATTTTCTCTGCTTAATTAACTAATTGTACCCAGGGGTTCCATGCATCACATAAAGTCTTGATTTCTGGTTTGAGTACCCTCAAATGTTCTTAAATTTAACTGTATGTTCTTGAATATTCGGAAATCCTCCCTCCTCCCCCCCCCCCCCCCCGCCTCCTCCCCTTCCTCCACTTAGCTCCCTCCCCCCTCCTGCTTACCTGCTGAGATTGCTCAGTTTGATAGATTTTGGTATTAAAATGTTCCATGTCTCCTTGAAAATGTTCCTGGCTGTTCTTGAATCTGGTGGCCAACATTTTGTCTGAACCCTAAATACCCCCTCCCCCATCCCAAGTGTCGCTGTCAGCAATATATATAACTGCTTAGGTTGGGGCTCGAATAATTGCACAAAAGTTCAACACGTGTATAATCTAACCATTTCTTTTAAATATTCAACATCTTTATTAGTTGTAGGATAGGTTAAGCGATTAAGGAACTTGCACTGTGCACTTTAGTCAGTGCTGGTGCATGTAGAAATGACACTTTATTAATAAGATATTAATAACAAACAATCACAATACAACAGGGGTATCATGAATATATAAAGGGAATAGGTTCTTCTTAGTCCATAGACATGAAGCTGTATTAGTAAATTGGTTAATTAGCTGTCCACGTCATATATAATGTTGGCTGCAGTTGACACGTTTGATATATTTATATCTGTTTTTCATTATTCCTTATGTGTGTTTTGTCCTCAACTGACAGGCCTTGGACTAGGTAAATTTGATTCACTAGGCAGTTATATGTATATGTGTATGCACACAGACGCAATGTTTATGACCACGAAGTAAACAATGCTCTTTGAATTATTTTTCACGAAAAGAAAAAAAACAATATCTTCATTTCTATTCGAACTTCCTATTGATGCACACATTAACTCATTTTGTCACCACAAACGAATACGTTATTTTATTTTCATAGTACTCATACTTAGTGAAGACATGCATGTATTTAAACGTAGTGGTATTTTTGTTATGCATGGCTTAATTATTAATATTATTGTTTGAAAATTAAGTATTTCTTGTTCAAAGTTATTAGTATAGTAATGTAGTGTATAAATGTAGTAAGTTATGTGTCAATTTTAGTCACCAATTAGAAACATGTATATAAATATCTTGTTAATGAAAACCACTAGTAGAAGTAGCCACGGTATTAATCAGTTGACCTAATTTTAACTTCTTTGTAATCCTGTAATCATTCTGCCAATAAAACACATTCTATGTTTTAGACGTTAGGCATGTGCACTGAATTGCAAACCTCAATGAATGAATCTATTCAAACACTACAACATACAGTGTTAAACACGAGTGAATAATCATTGACCCAATTATATACAAGTCATATAGTATGCACATAGGCAGATGTGCTGGGAAACAACAAACTCAACAATAACCATGTCTGAAAACAATACAGCAAAGCTGCGAACTCTCCATTTAAAAGAAGTTCTAGTTCGGTCAAATACACCAGGATTAATCTTGTTATGTCTGTTTATTAGGAACTTGATGCTCGATCATGATGATGCCGACGACCTAGGCGTGGAACTTGTTGAGGAGCTGGTTGAGTTGGCAATGTCCATAATCTATGCCAACTACTTGGAACGCCAACTTATATGCTACACAGTCACGCAGGCCAAGGGCGCACTTCTTCAGATCATCGAGGTATGTGCACTGAGTAGAATCAAATGTTGGTTTTGAATTGTTCATGTTATATTCAACATGGGTTAAACTAAGATTCCTTATACGCGGTATGCGGCATGCGAATGCGGCATGCGAATGGGTTGATTCCACCCATGCGGCATGCTGCATGCAGCGTTTTGGTTTGATCTTTACAGTAACAACTTTAAAAAGTCCATATTTGTATTATTCAAAAATACTGTGTATAAGGAATCTTAGCTTTACTCACAACTCACCGCCAAACTTTACTCACCCACACTCACTTACACATGCATATACACACATATATATACACATATACATACATACACACACACACACATACACACACATAGTGACAGGTTTCTCCCAACTGTTTTCTATGGCAAACGCACCAGCATTCACATGCCGCACCGATCGGGCCATGGACCGATTCAGTTGCCGCATTCGCATTCGGACGTATGGAAGCACCACTATTCAGTTACATGCTTTTCGATTTTTTGCCGCATTCGCATGCCACGTACCGCGTGTAAGGAATCTTAGCTTAAGTCATGGGATGGATGTGGGAACTGCCCTCAGATGCTTATCCTTGACCACCCAATCGTGGCGCCATCTCTCCGCCAAATACAACCAACTGCCCATACACCCCTGGGACTGGTGGCCATCGCCTGCTACATACGCAGATGATATCGCCGTCACCTGCTCCCATGCAATCAATGCTCAGGATTTGGCTGAGCAGGTGCTACACCTATTAGGAAACATCTGCCAGGACCTTGGACTACTAAAGATCTCCCCTCGCCAAGACCAAGATCATGCACATGTTCAGAGGTCAACCTCTCCATCCCCTCTACCTAGATGGATCTCCAATCGAATGGGTCTCCTCCTTTGACTACCTAGGTCTCCATCTATACCGAGACCTCAACATAAGAGCCCTCTGCCACCACCTAGCCACCTGCCACCAACTGTAACATGAGTCTGGTTTGTTAGAGTTAGTTATTGGAGATCTCTGGCTTCTCCTGGGGTGCCCCCCGATGGCTTACTTGCACTGTTCTACCGCCAGGCAGTCCGCTCCCTGTTCGACTATGCCACACCAACAATTTGAGGGTACAGAGTCATACCCTCAGAAAATGTACGGGTGCGGAATTTTAACCATTTTTCCCCTCAGGCAAAATACCTGACATGTGTACAGAAATTAATTGAACGACACGAGACCAGGTCAATATATAGTGGCATTTATTTTTCTTTGTTTCGTTACAGTAGTGAGTCATGATGTTGCAGTTTAAGAGTTTGAGGTTTCCAGGCACTTAACTTTAACATGAGTCTGGTTCTTAATAGTTGGGCTGGGTGGGATGGTGTATTTTGAGCTGGAAAAGTACATGTCCGATCGATTGAAACGCTCATGGTCAAAGTGAGTTTGGAAAGTCTTTTATGCCATAAGCATATTCAGCGCTGAAAGGAGAGGGACAACCAGCCACGTTTGAAACCGTTTGAGCCCGTTTGAACTTGCCGGAAATAGAGTTTCCTCTTCTCGTGTTCGGGAGAACTCAGTGAAGTAGAATTTGCCGATATGTGCAGTTCAAAACTTAGATTTTATTCAAAATTAAAATGAAATTAAAGAACAATTTGGCATAAACATGGATGCACAAATGAAATATTAATAGGTTATTCCACGGAAACGATGGCCACCATCTTGACCTGATTTCCGATTGTGAGTAAACAAACGCACGTGGGGTTGTTACAAGCGTTATTTTCTGTATGGCTGAACCAACATTTATCTTTGTACGCTTCTAAAAAAATTATTAAAGACTTTTGTACAGATTAAAGTGTTTGAAGTATATTTGAAATTTATCTACATCAATTTCTGTTTAAATCACACAATATCAGTAATTACAGAATGGGAAACTAATCCTGCAAGGGTATGCTCGATATGGGACAGTGGTCACCCGTTTTTCCTCCTTTCCTCGCTGTGAACCCTTCTCTGCGTTTTACTCTAGGTGGCACGTCGAGCGGCGGCCATTTACTTAGTTAGATTGTATGTTGGTAGGGGGCGCCAATGATAGCGTCCATAGTAACTATGTGCAGCTGGTCTCGTGCACTCAATTACCCATGTTGCGAATTAACATGGGCAATTTTAATGTTTTCCCTTTAAATATGTCCAAAGTTAACGATTTCAATTCAAACATACTTCGCGGATTTATAGCGGGCTATGCCTCCTGTGCTTTTTAGTGGCAGTTCCTCGCGTGTGATGGTGGCGAGGTCAACCTGGAGAAGGACGCGGGATGGCAGGAGGACAAAGGTAAGCTCAAATCCCACTTGTATTGTAAATATTGCTAAACATGGAAATTGATGGGGTTTCTGCGTCACGGTTTGTTAGAGTTAGTTATTGGAGTTTTACGTCCTGGCAACATCTAAGGTCATCTCAGCATGGGTACCGACTTGTGAACCGTGCGGAAGGTCGGGAGTTCAATTCCCAGTTGAGTCAAACCAATGACTTGTAAAATTGATACTTGCCACTTCCTAGCCTGGCGCTCGGCATCGTCAGGATAGAGCATGGACTGGTTATCTCGGTATCAGGATAATGTGACTGAGTGGGATATCAGGTCATGATGCTGGTGACATGGTCTCCCAGTGGGACAGCACTACAAAATTGCCACGAATGCACATCCACAAGTTGGTACCCATCCTGATATGACCTTAGATGTTGCTAGGATGTAAAACTCCAACAACCAACCAACCAACAAATGTATGTATTTGGGTTGTTCTCAGAAAAGGTGGTCCATGATGGGTTACTCAGTTTATAAGCTCGCAATATTTTAGTTTTTCATGAAATCGATCCAATTTGCATTTGTGTCTTCATGTTGGTATCATAAAGAGACACTGTAAACAAAATCATTGACTTCTGTGGTTTTGTTTCTTTGTATACTGACAAATTAGGCAAAAATGAAGGGCAAAAACCATGGCCGATTTGTGACATGCTGAACAGTCTGTTAAGCATCCCTCCAATGCTGTAATTTGGGATAAATACACTACTAATATCTTTGTAAAATTAGTTTTTACCACCTAGGGTACAATTTATGCTTTCTCACTTCATATCTATTAAATTATTGAGAAATTAAACTTGCTGTAACAGTCGTTTCACTTCGTGTCTACTTTGAAGAGAAACTCTCAAAATCGCTTTGCACTGGTACAAAATTTGCTGGGAACTATTTTTACACATTATTGTCAGCAGGGAATCCTAAGAATTGCACACATACATTTTTTTTATTAACTTTGCTATATAATCATATTTTAAAAGATTCATAAATGTTTAATTTGAGTGTGGTGTCCATTGAAATGCCCGTACATAAGAAATAATCAATAATATCCCGGTAGCTCTTACTTCCATAATGTCCTGCAAAAATGTGAGTGCATCAACTATCCTTTTTTCCTCAAAATATGTTGTGGAGGGACCATGTATTTAAGGTGTGTCATTTAGGGGTCATTTTTAGAAAGTTTATGTTTGACCAATCATGTCACACTTATGAACCACCTTTTCTGAGAACAACCCATGTACAAATCTATGTACAAATGTATACATAAAATATATATGTGTGCACAGATGTATGTACGTGTATGTATGTATATATCTCATATATATGCATTCCAACATTATATATATGCCTTCACACATTTATGTGTACGCATATATATATATGTATGTATGTAATCATGTATGCATACAAACATTATATATATATGCCATCAAACATTTATTTGTGCGCATATGTGTATATATATGTATGTAATTATGTATGTATGCAAATGTTATATACACATGCCATCACACATTTATGTGTACGCATATGTATGTATGTAATGTATGTATGCATTCAAACATTATATGCCTTCACACATTTATGTGTGCGCATATGTATGTATATAATGTATGTATGTAATCGTGTATGTATTGCATTCAAACATTATCTATGGCTTCACACATTTATGTGTGCTTATATGTATGTATACATGTATGTAGGTATGTATGCCTTCATGTATGTCTGTATGTATATGTGTGGGGATATAGCAATCCGTATAGTGAAGGTTTGTGGTGTGGCTGTATCTGTAATACTTTCCCTGATGGTTACAGAACCAGAGGCGGGTATCACTGACTGCTGGGCTCAGGGTTCGGTGCCCAAGAAGAATCTGCCACCAGAGGTGGTAGAGGACATCATGGTGAACGTGGAGGTGGTAACCGGGTAAGACAAACGGCGGCAAATCGTTGTCCTTTCTTTCCTTTTGTTCAGTTTTTAATTTTTTGTTAAATTAATAGCTGTTGCCTTGTTGATGACATATGTTTATCTGATTATGCAACTTTACTTTTTTTTGTGGGTGGGGGGGGGGGGGGTAAATAGTTTATTCAACTGAATATTTTGTCAGTGCCGAGGAACTGGTCTTCCAGCCCTTCAATCGATCACATTTGGTTTGTACATGGTGATGGGGAAGTGGAATGTGCTGCATTGCGTGCAACACACCCGATTCTGAACATTGAAAGTGGGGGAGCAGTCTCTGCTGTATAGTGTACAGCATAGGTACTCAACATAGCGCAAGGTATTTGCATCAAGACACAGTGTGCAGTAAAGTATCTCTCCTTAAAATCACTGACAAATAGCTGGCGTTGGTGAAATTTGAAATGAAAGTATCCAAAATAATTTCAGCTAGCACCCCAAAAACCCCTGTAGTTGTGACCCAGATTACCATCTTGTTCATGTTACGTGATGGGCTGACCTACTAATGTAGATAGCCTGGTCTCTTGACTAAGCTGCATATGGTATAGAGTAATCAAGAGACCAGGCTACCTACATAATAGGTCAGCCCATAACGCTAAATTGACTAAGCTGCATATGGTACATAGTACACCAGACGGGATGGCCGAATGAGTTGAGTGTCCGTCTCCTGTTTTGGGAGATCGGGGATTAGAACCCATGGGTTCATGGGTTCAAACTCTGGTCGAGTCAAACCAATGACATAAAAAATTATATTTGTCGCTTCCTAGCCAGGTGCTTGGCATTATTAGGATAGGGCAAGGACTGGTTGGATCAGTGTCAGGATAATGTGACTGAGTGGGATATCAGGTCATGGTGCTGGTGGCCTGGTCTCCCAGTGGGGCCGCACTATAAAGTCACCATGAGTGTGCACTGTCACAAGTCAGTACTCGTCATGATCTACCATAGATGTGGCTAAGACGTAAAACAACAACAAACAAAAAATGCTACAGAGTTTGAAGGTAGTACTAATGTAGTCATGAGATTGACCTAATTTGTTTGTGGTGTCCCTGCTTATGCTACGGTCACAAATGCATTATGGTGTGCTTGTGGCGACCATAAGTCGCCACATCGGCCAGACCACACGGTGGGTTATGGTCGCCGCATGGTGACCGTACTGTTTTTTGCTCGCCGCAAGTGGTTGCGGTTATTTTAAGTCAAAGTTATCTTTGTTTCAGGACGCCGACGCAGGTTACTGAAGACGCTGACACGCAGACCGACACGGCTTGTGCGTCAATGGGTGACACAGTCTTCAGCCACGAGTTAGACAAGATAGCCGTTCAAGCACCCACCAGCAAGTTCAAAAGGGTCAGTTTCCAAACCAATTAACATGCATAATCCAATGAAATCATCAAAATTTCAAAACAAAAGCAATTATCTAAATTTGAGTCTAGATCTCTAATTTAGATATTGGTGCCCTTATCACACATTTGTCACCACTTTAGAAGGGAATATAGAGGCATTTTACAATAATAGAACCTGTTACTGCAGAAGCCTATGGTGTCAAGAGTTTTGGTGTGCTTGCCCAAATTAAATTGGCATGTTTGCACTTCAAATATCTCAAAAGTTAATCATTTGAAATCAAAGTTATTTCAACCTAAAGTAAGGTAGATTGTAGCGATCAACCTAATATATTTATCTCAGAAAATGACAGAAACTCAAAACCATCGGACTATACAACTTTGAGGTAGTTGTATTGTGACTAGTACATATTCCGTGGTTTATGGCAATGTAAGGCAAAATAGTCTCTGCAGGTTTGTTAAAACTAAGGTTTTTTTTAATCCAATGAGATCAATTTCACAAAATTATAATAATATAATTCTTGGAAGGAATATCTAAGCAAGTAATGAAAGAATCTTTTAGTAGTACAGTCGGTCAATAAACTTGTCAGTCACAGCATCTGGGGCAGGCAATTGAAGCTCTGTTAACGCTGGCTTCATATTGAGCAACTGACCCAGTCTTTTCAGCACAAATGTGGATTCATCGAGAAAACATACTTCCCATTTTTGAATCATTTTTGATAATTATAGCTGTATCTTATTGATTGATTGATTAATATATTGAAAAGCTTGATCGTCAGTGTAAAACAACACAGTGACACACTGTCGACCCACAACACTAGTGTCATTGCCTATCACCAGGTGTCGTACTAATCGCGAAAATCGTGTATTGAAAGCAATTTACCAGAATCAACACCTTAGAATTGAGCCTCCGAACAGTCAGAACATGGGTCCCTCAAGGATCCACCCCTGGGCCTCTCCTCTTCCTGGTAGGCCTATTTATAAATAACCCACCTTAATATGTGACCTAGTGATCTTTACCCCATTCACTATCTCTGTGTCTCTGTTTCGCTGCCCCCCCCCCCCTCTATGTCTCTATTATATATGTTTCTGTATCTATGTCTATCTGTCGCTCTGTCTCTCTCTTCCTCCCTCTCCATCTCCCCCCTCCCCCCTCCCCCTTCCCACCTCTCTCTCTCAGTCTCAGTATCGCTCTCCAATAGTTTCGTCCTCTGAACTAGTTTTGTTGTATTTCACATCACAGCCTAAACCGCCGCCAAGTCGAAAGCCACCCAAGTATCGGCCGGCCGTACCTGTGGGATCGTCGGGCGCCGAGCATACTGCCGGTACCCCTGACTCGGTGCTCCCGGTGCCCGGGTCGCCGCACCCGCCGCACCCTCCGCACCCGCCGCCCCGCCAGGAGGAGGCACCGAACGCCGCCCTGCGCAACTTGCCGGTCTCATGTCATTCCATCGTCAAGGTAACGCCAACAACACAACCTTTTCGCACGAGCATGCGCAGTTAGCTGCTACCCAGTAGATTAGTTCTTGCAACTGCCACAAGATGGCAGGTTGGTGGTGGGAATTCCGGTGACGCAGTTTCAGCCGCCCGCCAGTTTCCACCGCCCGCCCGCATAGACTCAAACTCAAGGCATTGTCAATGGTCGTGAGCAATCTTCATACAGAAAATACAGAAAAAGTGAAATATCTCTAAAACCACACCACATATTAACAAATCGCTTGGTACACATATAGAAAACATCTTTACCAAAAGGATTATATTAAATTCATACGGTTAGGGTTCTTGATTTCTATTAATTTTGATTAAAACTGAGGTTTTGCACTGCGCATACCGTCAAACTCAAGGCATTGTCAATGGTCGTGAGCAATCTTCATACAGAAGATACAGGAAAAGTGAAATATCTCTAAAAGTAAAACCACACCACCTAGAAACAAATCGCTTGGTACACATATAGAAAACATCTTTACCAAAAACATTATATTAAATTTATAAGGTTAGTGACGATGCTGTTAGATTTTGACGCATGCGCATACATCTGAAAGACAGCTGAAACTGACAGGCAGCCAGCTGAAACTGCGACACCGTTATAAGGCCTTTTCCGTGGAGCATAATGCACAGCTCTTACCTATTAGGCCTAAGTTCATTCTGCCACTGCAGTCATATGGTGGATTCATGTTGGAAATCGTCTATAATCCATCCCTTTTCAAATAATTTCTACAGGTTACTTACTGCCATTGTGTTGTAAACAAATGTGCAAGCCTCGTTTTGAATCATGGATGAATTAGCCACTTTAAGTGTCATGCTTGTTGGGACAGTAAAGTAAAGTGAATACACTAGCAGACGACATTGTCAAATCATATCTCATTCTGCAAGCCCGACATTAGTTACAATGGACTGCTAGCCGACGACATTGTTTAATCATATCTCATAATGCAAGCCCGCTAGCAGACGACATTGTGTCAAAACGTATCTCATAATGCAAGCCCGAGTTTCTTTGTGTAAACCAGTTTATTCATCAGAATATACATTTTTACAGTGCGAGGCACTGGTGTTCCGGTCGTTTACATTACATTGTAAATAGGTAGATAAGTGAGTACTTAGGTAGGGCATATTAGTAGATCGTGAAGGGGTTTAGTGGGTTAGCCATAATAAGTTCAGTATTATGGGCTAAGATGATAGGTTGCTGCAAAAGCTGTGCTACTATTACCGTCTAGCTGAGGTAAGTAATTGAGTGAGGGGGGGGGGGAGACAAGGTGGGAGGGAGGGGGGGGGGGGCTAGTGTTGCCTGCTAGCAGACGACATTGTCAAAACGTAGGCCTATATCATAATGCAAGCCCAACATTAGTTAGGATTGACTGCTAGCAGACAACATTGTCAAAACGTATCTCATACTGCAAGCCTGACATTAGTTAGCATTGACTGCTAGCAGACGACATTGTCAAAACGTATCTCATACTGCAAGTACAACATTAGTTAGCATTGACTGCTAGCAGACAACATTGTCAAATCGTATCTCATACTGCAAGCCCGACATTAGTTAGCATTGACTGCTAGCAGACAACATTGTCAAATCGTATATCATAATGCAAGCCTGACATTAGTTAGCATTGACTGCTAGCAGACGACATTGTCAAAACGTATCTCATACTGCAAGCCTGACATTAGTTAGCATTGACTGATAGCAGACGACATTGTCAAAACGTATCTCATACTGCAAGCCCGACATTAGTTAGCATTGACTGCTAGCAGACGACATTGTCAAAACGTATCTCATACTGCAAGCCTGACATTAGTTAGCATTGACTGCTAGCAGACGACATTGTCAAAACGTATCTCATACTGCAAGCATGACATTAGTTAGCATTAACTGCTAGTAGACAATATTGTCAAATCGTATCTCATACTGCAAGCCCGACATTAGTTAGCATTGACTGCTAGCAGACGACATTGTCAAAACGTATCTCATACTGCAAGCCTGACATTAGTTAGCATTGACTGCTAGTAGACAATATTGTCAAATCGTATCTCATACTGCAAGCCTGACATTAGTTAGCATTGACTGCTCGCAGACGACATTGTCAAATCATATCTCATACTGCAAGCCTGACATTAGTTAGCATTGACTGCTAGCAGATGACATTGTCAAAACGTATCTCATACTGCAAGCCTGACATTAGTTAGCATTGACTGCTAGCAGACGACATTGTCAAAACGTATCTCATACTGCAAGCCTGACATTAGTTAGCATTGACTGCTAGCAGACGACCTTGTCAAATCGTATCTCATACTGCAAGCCTGACATTAGTTGGCATTGACTGCTAGTAGACAACATTGTCAAAACGTATCTCATACTGCAAGCCTGACATTAGTTAGCATTGACTGCTAGCAGACGACATTGTCAAATCGTATCTCATACTGCAAGCCTGACATTAGTTAGCATTGACTGCTAGCAGACAACATTGTCAAATCGTATCTCATACTGCAAGCCTGACATTAGTTAGCATTGACTGCTAGCAGACAACATTGTCAAATCGTATCTCATACTGCAAGCCTGACATTAGTTAGCATTGACTGCTAGCAGACGACATTGTCAAAACGTATCTCATACTGCAAGCCTGACATTAGTTAGCATTGACTGCTAGCAGACGACATTGTCAAATTGTATCTCATACTGCAAGCCTGACATTAGTTAGCATTGACTGCTAGCAGACGACATTGTCAAATCGTATCTCATACTGCAAGCCTGACATTAGTTAGCATTGACTGCTCGCAGACGACATTGTCAAAACGTATCTCATACTGCAAGCCTGACATTAGTTAGCATTGACTGCTAGCAGACGACATTGTCAAAACATATCTCATACTGCAAGCCTGACATTAGTTAGCATTGACTGCTAGCAGACAACATTGTCAAAACGTATCTCATACTGCAAGCCTGACATTAGTTAGCATTGACTGCTAGCAGACAACATTGTCAAAACGTATCTCATAACGCAAGCCCAACATAAGTTAGCATTGGCTACTTTTGATGATAATGACTACCGCATATTTTGCGAAATTCTAAGTGAACACCCAAATTGCTGTCCGTTTCATGCCTTGCTTTTAAAATTCCTTAGTCCGATGGTTTAGAGATTCTGGCATGGTTTTTAAATTAAGAGAAAAAGGGGGGTAAATTGATCATTATAATCTACTTTACTTTTAGTTTGATGTAACTTTGATTTGAGCAAATTAACTTTGGTAATAGTTGAAGTGAAAACATGCCAAATTAATTTTGGTATACATGTTAAAATGATGGACATCATTTCATAGGCTTCCGACATGACATGATCTATTAAATTGACTAATGGGGCTGTCACATTATGACGTTTCTCACCAACGTGCGTCAACGCGTGTGATTTTTTGCCGCAACGTCAGGAATCGTTACGCGCGTTAGGTGCGCGTTGGTATTCGTTGATGGACGGCGCTGGTCGGCGAGGATCAGCGGCGCGTGTCGTCACACGTCAAAAGTTTTGTGCTTGCACAAAACTTTTGACGTACGACAATGCATGGGTGCCAACATTATGGCTACGTTAGGGGCACGCCAAAATACGTTAAACACGCTGGAAGATCGTTATGCGAACAGTAGGCATAGGCGAGCGCGTGAGGCTCATTCCCACACGTTGCGCCAAACGGTTGCTTTTTGTTGTTTTATGTCCTACCAACATCTAAGGTCATATCAGGACGGCGCACCAAACTTTTACCACAACGTCGGCCACACGCTACCAATATGTTGCGCTGAGACCGAAAAGTTTGACGTCTCTCGACGATTAAAAGTGATTTTGCGCGTTGGCGGTGTGCCGGCGAGATACGTCGTAATGTGACAGCACCATTAATATGTCTCCTATGCAGCAATAACTGTTTAATGTGTGCGTCGGTATCTAAGTGCAAAATGGATCTAATCTAGGGCAGTATTTTAATTTCATCAGACTATGCCGCTTTATGCAGTGCCATATGAGTTTAGTTTAAAGCTGCATAGTCCGATGAAATATCAAATTTTCAAAACCAAACCAATTATCTAGATTTGATTCGATATATCTAACTTAGATACTGATGCACTTATTAAGCATTTGTTTCTGCGTAGAAGGCAATACTGAGTCAATTTAACAGAACCTGTTGCTGCAGAAGTCTATGGTGTCAGAGTTTTGGCAAGCCTGCCAAAACAAATTATCCATGTTTGCACTCAAAATATCTCAAAAGTTTACCATTTAAAATAAAAGTAACTTTGAAGTAATGTAAAGTAGATACTAGTGATCAATCTAATATATTTATCTCAGAAAAAATACAGAAATTCAAAACCATCGGACTATGCAACTTTAAGAAACTTCCTCCATACTAGTCTACATGATTGGTTCTGAATCTATGCACAAATGATTGTTTATCTATTGGCCTTTTACGTCTCAGCAACATCTAAGGTCATATCAGGAAGTGTGCAAACTTGTGACAGTGTAAACTCATGGCGACTTTATAGTGCTGACCCCATGACCCAATATCTCATGCAGTCACATTATCCTGATACTGAAAAAAACAGTCCTTATCCTATCTTATTAATGCTGAGCGCTATTCTAGGTAGCGACATGTATCAATTTGGTAGTTCGTTCTGGCTGGGATTCAAACCCACGACCTCCCACACTGGAAGCGGACCAGCCGATTCGACCACCACGTCCAGTTGTTGAAGATTATTTTGTGACACAGTACCCTGAAAATAGACGCTTCCTGAAATGATTATCATTGAGGACGTATAATGGTCAACTAACCTACTAATTTACTAACCTCTCATTATTGTCGATTACAGGATGGTTCCACGACGGTAAAGACATTTACAATTTAATTAAAGATCACTTTAAATGTTTGGTTTGTAGTATAATTATAATTATAATTGTAATTATAATTATTATTATTATTATTATTATTATTATTATTATTATTTATTAATGCTATTGTTTTACAAATGACAGCCAAAATGAATACACATTTTACTCGAATGAGGTTATTTCATAGCTTTACGCCAACAATTCGATAATGTAAATAACATACAATACCTTTGTACCACTGAGCAAATGCTCGAGGTCAGAGAATGACTGGACTGTAAAACCTCTTGTAATATACAGTTTTATTTTAACATAATTCTACTGCTTGAATAGTGGCTATTTTGTGGGTAATCTATTATTTAATAACACGCTGTTATTGTCAATTACGGAATAGTAAACATTACACATTTAAATATAATTTTTTAATTATTATGACCGTGCTTCGCATTTATGAGTTCATCCACATGCTTCGGCGTTTTGTTGTAAATCCTAAATCTAGAGCCCTGTTCACACGGGCAAAATGTGAGGCGAATCAGGCAAATCGAATCAGGTGAGGCGAATTAGCGGCCCGTTCACACGGGCAGTACTTGGGCCGGAAATCGAATGCTGCGCATGAGCAAGTCCAGGCTAACCAGCGCCATTTTGGGTTCGACGATGCTGGCACCAGAGAGTGTGGGTTCGACCTAGATATGTAATGACTGAATCGTATTGGTTTGGAATGGTCAAAACTTCTGCTGGGCAGTGAAACCCTAAAAATAAATGATAAAAAAAAATATCTGTGCACCTCTAGCAGGTTCATAGACCAAATTATAGTATATAGATCGACGTGCTTAGTCCGCATCATGTAAGTTGGTTGCGTCCACACGGGCAAAATTATCCGCATCACAGGAATCGATTCACGTAGACTACCTCGCTTAGGTGGTTTACAGGATCCACATCACATGAGTCGAATCAGCCCTAATCTGCCTCAGACGTCCGTTCACACGAGAAATGTGAGGCGAACTAGGCAAGTCGCTTTCTACGAATCGATTTACATTGCCCATGTGAACAGGGCTAAAGAGTGCTTTTCCCACCATTTATATGTGTTCTGTCAATTTATTCCAAATCTTCTAATTTAGCATTGTGCATTATTAAGTATCACATTATTAGTTTAAATTATTATTATTGAATGTTAATTGTTATATATTTGGATAATTGCAATATTACAATTCTGAACGACATATCAACATAATGTTAATAATTTAGTATTCCTTCTTTGCAGCAATAAATAATTAATGAGTGCAGTAGTATCTACAGTGGATATATATATATATATATATATATATATATATATATATATATAATCGTTATATATATATATATATATAATCGTTCTCGGAAACTGGGTACCACTTTTGTTATATGGAAGTATTGCTAACATAATTAACACACAGAGTCAACAATAACTATTTGACCCACTAGCCTCCCCACCCCCCCAAAAAAAGAAGGCAAAATCATAAACAATGTAGCATGGAAACCAAAAATGTGGTACGCAGTTTCTGAGACTAACCCATATGTATCGAATCCTTTATGTTCGAATGTTCTTCTTCTTTTGTTGTTGTTCTATATTAGTTGATTAACTGGGGAAATCGCGGACAATTGGTCTTCCTCATTCCACTGCTCCTTTCCTTGTCCTATCCTAGTAATGCCGAGTACCAGGCTAGGTAGCGACAAGTATCAATTGTTAAGTCATTGGTTTTTACTCGGCCATGGTTTGAACCCGCGAGTTCGAATCCCATGACCTACCAGAACGGGAAGCGGACACTCAACTCAGTCGGCCATCCCGTCTGGTTAAAATGTGATGCTTTCATTTGATCATGTGGCTTTAATGACATGGCTTTTGTTTCTGTTACTCAGTTACAGGCCGGCCGGCCACCCGGCCATGGACAGGTGTCGTTTGACCAGGAGGGTAACATTCTGAATCTCAGAAGAATCGACCCAAACAAACTGCCCACACACAAGTTGGTTTGACATAGTTTTTTTCTACTTTGATTTTGATCTAAAAGATGGTTAACAAAAAATAGAATTAAAGTAGAATTGGCCATATTTATGCATCATAGGAAATGGACATGTTCAATGTAGTCAGGGGCGTAGCTAGACCTTTAACGATGTGTGCTCCTAATTTCGGCAGGGGGTTTAGGGGGCCGCTTAAGCTTAAGCTGGTGGATTTTACACATTTTAGACTTGAGTTTTCAACACTCCGGACTACTACATGCCTCCTCTCTCTCTCTCTCTCCCTCTCTATCCCCCTCTCTCTCTCTCTCTTTTTACTATTTTTTAATTTTTGTTGTTGACAAAACGATGTGGACGTTTTGGTGTATGTGCGTACGCCTAGCTACGCCCCTGGTAGTATCTAAACTTAGTTTTGATTACTCTTGTGCATCAGTTATTTTGGCATGTAAATATCATCTGATAGATGGTATTTCCAGCGTCTGTAGAGGGCCTGGACAGTCTTGAAAAGTCTTAAACTTCATTTGCCCCATTGCATGGCCTTGAAAAGCCTTGAATTTAACCTATTTTGGGGAATTAGTTTTGAAAAGCCTTTGAATTCCATTAAACTGTCCCCACTGAAATAAATTAGTCTGAAATCGCCATTCGCTATTGGGTTCCCCCCCCCCCCCCCCGCCCCCCTGAAATACAATCTTGAATTCGAATCAAAAACAGCCTTGAAAAACCTTGAATTCCATATCTTCACATGTTGACGGACCCTGTAGGTCTCTATATATATATATATATATATATATATATATATATATATATATATATATATATGTTATGCATTAATTGTGCAGCTCGACTAGTGGGCCAGCAGTATATTGGGGAACATGCTTAGTTGCATAAATAGAGAATGTATGCAAAGCTGTGTGGTCCCCCATAATGCACCCTGAATAAATACCCCGGATGCAACAATGAATCTTCCAGGTGGCGCTCTGATACAATTCGGGTTGACGATGTAGCATTGTAGCGTTTGGCAGGGCTGGCTGAAGGTACTGGAAACTCGGGCAGTTGCCCGGGGTGCCATGTGCCAGGGGGCGCCCCATCAGTGTTAAACAAGAAATATTATACTTGAGAAGGCGCCGAAGTTCAGCTTTCTCGGGGCGCAACCCTAGGGCCAGCCCTGGAGTTTGGATTGTGAGGACATTGGTCTGTAGACTCGGGCGCGCACCGGTACTGGCCATAGGTGGGGGTGAGGTGTGGTGAATGGTTCAGAAACACATAGAGCAGACATACATAGCACATAAGTAGATAGATGAACAGGATATATAAACAGGAGACACCGAAGGTGGCGCCATCTACTTGTGTGCGGCAGGCATCAGTAGTGCACCTGTCGCCTAATACCCCATCACACTACTACTTGCGACCACCTGTGCCCACAAAAAAAAGGTTGGTCGCAATGAGGTCACAAAGTGGTAGTTCACCTCCTTGTCATCATTTTGGTCGCAAGAAGGTTGCAGCTACAGCACTAAAAACCTCCTTGCGACCAAAATGCTCAAATGGTCGCCCGGAGGTTGGCGACCATTGCTTTAGTCGCAAGGAGGTCACCGGTGACTGTGGGTTCTTTGGTTCAAAGTGGTCGCAAAGCGGTCACAAAGCAGGCGCATGCCGTTGTGTGACTGAGGCTTAACTTGTAATGGCGACTGCGCTTCATGTCACACACAGGGTGTCGATAGGCTACCTGGTGATGGACCCGGCCCTGGAGGTAGCGAAAGCCCACCTACAAGCCATCCGCACCGGGCGGATGGGCCGCCACACCCAGGTTACCGACAAGGCCAGCCAGCCCGCCGACCAGATAGTCATCATCCCATCAGGTGTGTACACCTACTGTTTGCAACATGTAGTCACCTTCCCATCAGCTCTGTACACCTACTGTTTGCAACATGTAGTCACCTTCCCATCAGCTCTGTACACCTACTGTTTGCAACATGTAGTCACCTCTCACAGGTGACACCTATGTTTGCAACATGTAGTCACCTTCCCATCAGGTATGTACACCTACTGTTTGCAACATGTAGTCACCTTCTCATCAGCTCTGTACACCTACTGTTTGCAACATGTAGTCACCTTCCCATCAGGTCTGTACACCTACTGTTTGCAACATGTACTCACCTTCCCATCAGGTGTGTACACCTACTGTTTGCAACATGTAGTCACCTTCCCATCAGCTCTGTACACCTACTGTTTGCAACATGTAGTCACCTTCCCATCAGCTCTGTACACCTACTGTTTGCAACATGTAGTCACCATCCCATCAGCTCTGTACACCTACTGTTTGCAACATGTAGTCACCTTCCCATCAGGTGTGTATACCTACTGTTTGCAACATGTAGTCACCTTCCCATCAGGTGTGTACAACTACTGTTTGCAACATGTAGTCACCTTCCCATCAGCTCTGTACACCTACTGTTTGCAACATGTAGTCACCTTCCCATCAGGTCTGTACACCTACTGTTTGCAACATGTAGTCACCTTCCCATCAGCTCTGTACACCTACTGTTTGCAACATGTAGTCACCTTCCCATCAGCTCTGTACACCTACTGTTTGCAACATGTAGTCACCTTCCCATCAGCTCTGTACACCTACTGTTTGCAACATGTAGTCACCTTCTCATCAGCTCTGTACACCTACTGTTTGCAACATGTAGTGACCTTCCCATCAGGTGTGTACAACTACTGTTTGCAACATGTAGTCACCTTCCCATCAGCTCTGTACACCTACTGTTTGCAACATGTAGTCACCTTCCCATCAGGTCTGTACACCTACTGTTTGCAACAAGTAGTCACCTTCTCATCAGCTCTGTACACCTACTGTTTGCAACATGTAGTCACCTTCCCATCAGCTCTTTACACCTACTGTTTGCAACATGTAGTCACCTTCTCATCAGCTCTGTACACCTACTGTTTGCAACATGTAGTCACCTTCCCATCAGGTGTGTACACCTACTGTTTGCAACATGTAGTCACCTTCTCATCAGGTGTGTACACCTACTGTTTGCAACATGTAGTCACCTTCCCATCAGGTATGTACACCTACTGTTTGCAACATGTAGTCACCTTCTCATCAGGTTTGTACACCTACTGTTTGCAACATGTAGTCACCTTCCCATCAGGTGTGTACATCTACTGTTTGCAACATGTACTCACCTTCCCATCAGGTGTGTACACCTACTGTTTGCAACATGTAGTCACCTTCCCATCAGCTCTGTACACCTACTGTTTGCAACATGTACTCACCTTCCCATCAGGTGTGTACACCTACTGTTTGCAACATGTAGTCACCTTCCCATCAGCTCTGTACACCTACTGTTTGCAACATGTAGTCACCTTCCCATCAGCTCTGTACACCTACTGTTTGCAACATGTAGTCACCATCCCATCAGCTCTGTACACCTACTGTTTGCAACATGTAGTCACCTTCCCATCAGGTGTGTACAACTACTGTTTGCAACATGTAGTCACCATCCCATCAGCTCTGTACACCTACTGTTTGCAACATGTAGTCACCTTCCCATCAGTGCACTCTGTGTACACATCCTCACCTGACACTGTTTGCAACATGTAGTCACCTTCCCATCAGCTCTGTACACCTACTGTTTGCAACATGTAGTCACCTTCCCATCAGGTCTGTACACCTACTGTTTGCAACATGTAGTCACCTTCCCATCAGGTCTGTACACCTACTGTTTGCAACATGTAGTCACCATCCCATCAGCTCTGTACACCTACTGTTTGCAACATGTAGTCACCTTCCCATCAGCTCTGTACACCTACTGTTTGCAACATGGACTCACCTTCCCATCAGGTGTGTACACCTACTGTTTGCAACATGTAGTCACCTTCCCATCAGGTCTGTACACCTACTGTTTGCAACATGTAGTCACCATCCCATCAGCTCTGTACACCTACTGTTTGCAACATGTAGTCACCTTCCCATCAGCTCTGTACACCTACTGTTTGCAACATGTAGTCACCTTCTCATCAGGTCTGTACACCTACTGTTTGCAACATGTAGTCACCTTCCCATCAGGTCTGTACAACTACTGTTCGCACACTTTTCCTCCTACTGAGTGGGACATCGGCTCATGGTGTTGGCGACACTATAAAGTCACTCACCATTAGTGTGCAAACAAGTCGGTTGCTACCTGATATCTTAAATGTTGCTGGCACGTCCCAGCAAGCAACTCCTCCAACCCCCTCTTCTTCCCTCTCCTCTTCCTCCTCATTCGCCCCTTTCTCCTCCTTCCTTCAACTACCTCTTCCTCCCCTTACCCCTTCCCCCTGTTCTTTCCTCCAACTACCTCTTCCTCTGCCCCCCCTTCCTCCTCCTCCCCTCCTTCCTCCAACTACATCTTCCTACCCCCCCCTCCTCCTCCTCCCCCCCCCCTCCGGTAAATTAGTATTAATAGCAATTGTTTTATGTGCTATTGTTTCAAGCAAATTTATGACTACGGTCTTTTTGTATAATAATTTACTTACTCTCATGGTGACTTTTTTTTTATTGTGCGATTCTATGAGAATGAGTAAATCCATTTGATATATTTGGGAAGGGATATTTAGATTAATTTGATAGAAACTAATATCAAAAGATTATACATTTATGAAATTCAAAACCTAAAACAAAAACTAATAATTAGTATTCATTTGTCAAGAATTGTAAATGTAATGTATTTTCTTTACCAAAATATGGAATTAACGTCACCTTTCTTTTTTTTATTGGTGATTGATTTGCTTAGCAATTCAATTTTCGTAAGTACTCAATTGAAACTCCTATAACTATATGATATAATACATTTCGAAATGAGACTACAGTGTTGATCCGAATGAGGGAAGCCGGAGACTGTGTGGGTAGAAATGGTATTTTTATTACACAGATGGGAGGAGATACAATGGAGGGACCTAGTCGATGGCGTCGATGTCGAGGGGGAGCTTCCTCGATCGCTGGAACCTCTGAGGCCGCCAGAGCCGACCCAAAGCATAAGGTTAGGGCTCGGGGGGGGGGGGGGGGGGGGCTAAGAGGTGGCCAGGCGGGGGACGCAGTTGAGGACCGCGGTGGATTCTCAGGTGCCCTGCGCCATTATTGTGGCGAGGTCGACGCCCCGCTCTGGGCAGGCCTGCGTCGCCCGCCCCCCCCCCCCCCCCCCCCCCCCCCCCCCCAACAGAGGCTGGGGAGGGTGAACCTTGATGCCTCAGGGACCCCCGCCTCCGCGAGCGCCTCCTTCCGCATTGGGTGAGCGTCTGGGGCATCATGGGGGCTGCCGTATAGCAGATGAAGGCAGGGGCGTCCGAAGGGTCGGGGACCTGCTGGATGACCCGACCCCACACCCTCACTGCGCACAGGGGGGAGCCAGGCAAGGCCAGGACGAACAGGGCGATGGCCTGCGATGGCAACCTGATGGTCTTGGAGGAGGAGATGGCGACTCGAAGTCCGACTGGCGCCGGAGTGAAGTCCCCCCGCCGCACAGTGTGGGGGCCTCCCCACCCATTGTGGTAGGGGGAGAGGAGGTTAGACTGGCGTATGAGGGTGAAGAAAGCTATTATGATCACCAGCCAGGAAACCACAAGTACCTGAGGCTGTGGGTGATCAGGTCTGGGCTGATCAATGGCGCACGTTGAATCGGGGTGGTGAAGAGCTTTTCCCCGCCCTTGCGCACCCTCTCCCTGGATGGCGCCTCAAAAGGGGCTGGTCGCTGCCCACCTTGCGGACCCAGGACCTCGTGCCCGATAGTGCGTTGGCCACCGAGGAGGGCGAGGGGGGGAGGTGGTGGAGGTGTGTGATGAACTGCGCGACATCATAGGGGGACTGCTTCAGGTGGTCGACGTCCCGGTCGAGCATAAATTTGATGTACCTCCTCACCTGTCGGTCACGGGGCCAGCGCCGCCCGGTGGAGAGTCATCACGTGGGCTGCTCGCAATCGTCGAATTCTGGAAGTATGGGAGAACAAGTCAGGCCATCATATGTTCGTCGTAGGCCTCGGAGGAGCATCGGTCCGTGGAGAATGCCCCCCCCCTCCCCCCGGTGAGGCAGGAGTCGCACTCGATCGTCTAGGTTGGTACGGCCG
The DNA here is from genome assembly GCA_030323885.1 of Branchipolynoe longqiensis. NCBI lineage: Eukaryota > Metazoa > Annelida > Polychaeta > Phyllodocida > Polynoidae > Branchipolynoe > Branchipolynoe longqiensis. The sequence goes on from CM059192.1 coordinate 54,531,333, forward strand.
CGTCGAATGCTGCTGCATACTCCTGGTACCGTCACCAGTCTGAACCGGATATTACGGGCCACATGCCAGCCAACGTGTCTCTGTAATCATGGGGGGTGGGGCCGCAGTGCGGCGCCGCCGGCAGCGTTTCTTGTATCGACTCGTCGATCACATCAGAGACCGGCTCGGAGAGGCCTATGGGTTTAATCGCCGCCGCCGTGGCCCCTGCTGCAGTGCGGGGGAGGGCGGGGCGTCGATGTTCCATCTCGAGGGAGGCGGCCGACGAACGTCATGTAAGAGCCGTGTGTGTCGGTGGCGGGGCCCGTAGGCCGACTGTCCGGGTGCTTTGTTATTGTTTTTGTCTGGGGGCCGGTTGTCATGTCACGTGTCCCACCATCGCAATGATTTCGATACATACGGCCGTCAGGGCGGCCACGTCCCTCCAACCCTGGGGCAGGCAGCCGTCACCGATACGGGTGAAAATCTCCTCAGAGTACGATGTGCCAGGATAGCGTACAATTGTCATGCGCCACAGCTTCCTTGTGAGCCGAGAGCGCTGTGAGTGTGTGGGCTGGGAAGCCATGCTGGGTCTCCAGGCATTTTAAGCCGAGCGTGGCATCTCCCTTCTTAATTGACTTCCCCTCGTCCCCCCTCTCTACCTGATCGAAGACCAGATGGGATGGCCCAATGAGTTAGAGGGTCTGTCTCCCGTGTTGGTAGACTATGGGATCGTGGGTTCGAACCCTGGTCGAGTCAAACCAATGACTTAAAAATTGATACTTGTCGCTTCCTAGCCAGGCGCTTGGCATTATTAGGATAGGGCAAGGACTGGTTTGTTCAGTGTCAGGCTAATGTGACTGAGTGGGATATCGGGTCATGGTGCCGGCGGCCTGATTCCCCAGTGGGACAGCAATATAAAAATTGTCATGAGTGCGTACTGTCACAAGTCGGTACCCGTCCTGGTATGACCTTAGATGTTGCTAGGATGTAAAACAACAATAAACAACCAAACAAACGTTATATGCTGGGGGAGGTCTGGGGGTCAGCGATGTTCGACCCACCCGCTTGGGTCGTGGCGGGTACCCGGACCCCCTCCTCAGATCAACGACAATTCGGAAATTATGCGCCCATTGTTTCACTGAAAACATTGTGATGTATACATGAATGACATGTAATCCTTTTATCAGTCTAACACGATCGCCAACTTTTTTTTATTTCGTCTTAGCAGAAGACAAGAGTTCTTTGGGCATCAGGAATATGTCGGGACTGGCGCCACATTACTTGGCCAGTTGCGTGAATCCGCTGCCGCCACCCCTGGTAAGTGCAGACTCCACAACAAGAAAGCAAAGTAACTTTTATTCAAAATGGTTACCTTTTGAGATATTTGAGATGCAAACATGTCAAATTAATTTTGGCAAGCACAACAAAACTCTGACATCATAGGCTTCTGGAGTAACAGGTTGTATTAAATTGATTTGGTACTCCCTTATATGTGGCACAAATGCTTAATAAGGGAATTCGTGGTGTTCTCTGTGGCAGAGTGGCTAGAGTGTCTGACATTTTTCTAGGTCGGACTCCTAATCTGAAGGTCAGTGGTTCAATTCCCCGGCCCCCCCCGCCTACCTCTGCCAACTTGGATTTCCACCGCCGTGTATAACTTACAGCGTCATCAAAGGCTGGTTTTTCTCATACCATGTCTATGGGGTGTGGGAGGTTAAAAATCCCTTGGGTCGGTAAAAGTGTAGGCTCGGGCTTTCTATCGACAAACTGTCTAATGGTGAAAACAAGTCTATTCAGACTTATCCATGATAGGCAGTATAAATCTTCAAGAAAGGGCATCCGTATCTAAGCTAGACATGTAGAATCAAATCTAGGTCAGTGTTTTGGGTTTGACAATTTGATGTTTTCATCAGACTATGCTGCTTTAGCCCTTATGTTGTGGCCTCGACTAAAATTAGGCTATGCACTGTCGGCTGGTTCCACAATTTCCTGGGACTTGCGGAACAGGTACTTTTTTCTTGAAGATTTATACTGCCTATCATGGATAAGTCTGAATAGACTTGTTTTCAGTTTCCTCCAATGGCCAAAGGTCTCATTGTGAACGCCACTGATTCCCTTTCTAGCCACTAAGGGTCGCATTCATATTATATAAGGAAAGTTTGTTTTATTTAACGATGCCTCTAGAGCACATTGCTTTTGGTATCATCAGCTATTGGACTTCAATTATATGGTCATTCTGACATATTTCTTTGGAGGAAACCCACTGCCGCCACATAGGCTAATCTTTCCGATAAGCAGCAAGGGGTCTTTTATATGCACTTTCCCACAGACAGGACAGTACATACCACTGCCGTTGGTGGACCAGTTCTGGATCACTGGTTGGAATGGAAAATAGCGATTACATAATGTGCAATCCTCAACAGCTAAGGGGGTTCATACAATAGCTACGCACTAGTTCAGTTGCCCAGTTCCATTTCTGTTTGGATCAGTTATCTGTGATCAACTCGCTTCGGTCCAAGCCCATGTGATCTCTCTTTGAGAACATTCAAAGGGAAATTGATTTTAAAATTGAATATATTCTTGTCTTTTTTCTTTTTGTCATCCAGGCACCATTATAGCAGTTAGGCAAGCGCAGTTAAATATGTATTGAGGTCTTTTTTCTTTAAAAAAAAGATTTATACTGCCTATCATGGATAAGTCTGAATAGAGTTGTTTTCACCATTAGACAGTTTGTCGATAGAAAGCCCGAGCCTACACTGTTACCGACCCAACACACATAGACATGGTATGAGAGCAACTGGATGACACCATAAGTTATACACAGCGGTGGAAATCCAAAGTGGCAGAGGTGGGGGCATGGGGAATCGAACCACTGACCTTCAGATTAGGAGTCCGACCTAGAAAAAAGTCAGACACTCTAACCACTCCGCCACAGAGAACACCAGAGAGGTAACCAGGAATCGTAATAAAATTAGCTGTCTACTCATCTTCATGAGTTCTATATTTTTATAACTATCTAGTGTATATATACATATATATATATATACGGATAGTGATAAACCCTTTATCGCTTGTAATAAGCTCTGTAGTGGTCCTTCGCCTCCACCTCTGGTGCGAGTGGGACTCACCACTCGCGCGGTAGCATTTTGTGATATGAAATAATTAGCCCCACAATGCTTATAAATCCTAATATAGTTTTACCAATCCAAACAGTCAAAATCATTACACCCAGTCATTGATTGGCCAGCCAGTCACTGCAGAATCCTATGGTGTCAAGAGTTTTGGTGTGCTTCCCAAAATTAATTTAACATATTTGCACTTCAAATATTTCAAAAGTTAGTCATTTAAAATCAAAGTTACTTCAAACTAAAATAAGATAGATTATGACAATCAACCTCATATATTTATCTTAGAAAATGGCAAGAACTCAAAAATATCGAACTGTCCTACTTTAAAGTAAAACAGACTTGTCAGGTATTGTCAGTGACTCAGTGCTGCCCGCTCAGCTTTAATGATGCACTCGGGAATTTAAAGTTGCATAGTCCCATGGTTTTGAGTTTCTGTCATATACAGGGATGAAAGATCTCCGCAATTTCGCGGATTTCGCGGATTTTTCAATCCCTTAGCACCATCAGCGTATATTAATATGTCGTGCAGACACTGCAGCACTATCAGCGTACACTACTAATAAATGCTCCAAACGCCGCAGCACTATCAGCGTATACTACTAATTCAAAACACGAGGCGGAAATACATAATGTGGAATTTTTAATCAGAGTAAGGGTGAAGTGAAGGTAGTAATCAATGTCAAGTAGTAAGTCAATAATCAATGATCAAGGTAATCAATTAGGAAGGTCATGGTTGAGTACAGTAATGAGTGTAGGTAAATCAATCAGGTTCAATGATAGGTGAAGTGTCAATAAGTAATAATGCGTTGGGTCAAGTGTTCAGGTAGATAAGTCGAGAGTGAGGGTAGGTTAATGAGTCGATAATCAAGGTAGGCAAGAATGAAGTCTCTGGGTGACCCGGACCTCAACCCTTATGATATGTGGGGTCGGGTGGGCTGGTGAAAAGAGGTGTTGGTGGCGGGGCGTGTGGTGGAGAAGTGGCAGAGTGAGAGGAGAGCGGAAGTGAGGTGGGGAGGGCAGGGGACCAGCGGCGGCACCAGCGGTGGGTGCCGGTGCCGCCACCTGGAGGGGAGGAGGGGAGAGGAAAGGGGGGGGCGTCGGTGGCGCCGTCTGGATAGAGTGGAGGCGAGGGGGACGTAGAGAAGGGGTGGTAGGGGGGGGGAGGAGGGGAGAGATGGAAGGTTGGAGGAGGTTAGGAAGGGGAAGGTTCCCGCCTCTGTTTCGAATTACCCATATTGCCGTAGCAATATGAACAATACATGCTTCAAACCGCGCAGCACTATCAGTGTATACTAATATATATGAAACCTGACTTCCAGAAATTGTCCGCGATTCCCTGACAATGCTAAACCTATGTGAGAATATCTGTATTTTCGCGTTTTTTCCCGGAGACCACTTTCATCTGTGCATATATATATATATAAATATATATTAAAGTGACCGTTATAATCTACCTTACTTTAGTCTGAAGTAACTTTTATTTTAAATGGCTAACCGTTTATATATTTGAAGTGCAAACATGTCAAATTAATTTTGACAAGCATGCCAAAATTCTGACAGACACCATAGGGTTCAGCAGTAACGGATTATATTAAATTGCCTCAGTATTCCCTTCTATGTGGAGACACAGTTTTAATAAATACATCAGTATCTAAGTTAAATATGTAGAATCAAATCTAGATCAGTGTTTTGGTTTTGAAAATTTGATGTTTTCATCAGACTATGCAGCTCTAAGTGTGAAACCAGACGACATTTTTGTTCAATTGAGCTGTGTTAATTCGACCCATTTCCGATTCCAGCTTGAGGTGATGGATCTTGCACCGGGCGTGGTTGTCAAAGAAGGTGACCGCGTTAAACATGGGCCTAAGAAGGTATGTACCTGCATGTTACAGAACATGGTCATTTACAGGCATAGTATATGCTAAGATATATGTGTCTTTTCATGGTAAATGGGGCCACTGTATTATCTATCTAGTATGTAATGGTCAAAAACAATTATTGAAACAGTAGAGTTATTTTCTTTATAGAACTGGTATTCTTACACTTTGGAGGAATAGATATGATAAAATGAAAACCTAATATGGCATAATACAAATTTAAAAAACCTATTTATTCCAAAAATATGGTGTTTTAAGGGCATGAAAATTTACATGGAGAATGTGGATGTTTCAACAGCAAACTGGACCTTTATTTTGAATAGAGCATTACTTGTTAGTCAATGAAATAATAAAGGGACACTTTGACTTGGTGTTTGTTTGTTGTTGTTTTACGTCCTAGCAACATCTAAGGTCATATCAGGACGGAACACTTTGACTTGATATAAATGCCGATCGTGCATGCAAATCACGACACCGTTTCCTAAAATTTCAGGGTCATTTAACTGGTTTTGGACTTAACTATTGTGTCCCCGGCTTGTTTTGTCAGGGAATATGCTATTCTGTGAATACCAGAGTGTCAACAAGAAAACACTTGGTACTGTTGCATGTGCAAGCATATTATGGAGTACCATGACTAGTAATATAATTTTTCTACTAAGCTGTATGAAAAAAAATTGAAATTGAAGCCCAAATTATTGTTGGTGTCCCCTCATATTGTGTTAAGTCCACAACTCAAAATTAGGAGAATATAATCATCCTATGCAGGTTTCTTGACAGTGCATTTCTATATTTAGGGGGTCACAACATAAAAATTAATTATTTCATGCAATACATTTTCTTAAATAATTATTTTGATTAATGAATCCCCACTTGTTGATCAATAAGTCACACTTGGGGCTGGCTACTCAATTAGTTCTTTTTTCCCTGACAAAATGGTAACCTCAACTATTTTTTCAGTACATATATGGGCAAGAGTTGGCTACTCAGTGATAAAATTAGGAAAATACACAATATTTGAGCCTCATGTCACACTTTGGCCCCATTTACCATGAAACGACCCATATATCATTCAAGGTTTGAAACTGAGCACAGAATGGCCGTTGATTGCGGTTTGGAGTGGGCGGGGATCAGAGAAAGGCCTTGAAAAGCCTTAAATTTAACATATCTTTAAAAAAAAGCCCTGAATTCCATTAAACTGTCCGCACTGATCTAATTTAGTCCGAAATCGTCGTTCACATTAATAGTTTTTTCTTGAAATCGAAATGAAAATAGTCTTGAAATCCTATCGAAAACAGCCTTGAAATTGAATTCCATATCTTCACATGTGTATGGACCCTCTACACAGACACACACACACCTACAACTACACACACACACCCCTACACATATACACACACCTACACACACTCACCTACACACCTACCTACACACACCTACCTACCTACACACACCTACCTACCTACACACACCTACCTACACACACCTACCTACCTACACACCTACCTACCTACACACCTACCCACCTACACACACCTACCTACCTCACTTTATGATTTTGTCTTGCAGAATTTAATTCGGAGAGAATCGCTGTCCCGGGCCAGTCATCGGGTGATGTTCCCCGTGCGCACGGAGCCAATCCTGCCAACTGTCCTGGTCAGTGAGCTCATCGGTCGTGGAACACCAATCATCAAGCCGCTCGGAGAGACGCGCCCCATACCGCCCATTCAGTAAAGCCTAGCTGCCATTTTGACTGCGCATGCGCACACAACAAAAGGAAAACCCTGCAACCTAAATAAGAAAAATGAAAGTATCTAGATTTGTATGTCTGACTAGCTTATGTAAAAAGCAATCATCAACCGATTTTCATCATCTAGATTTTTAACTAATTGGATGTACATATATATATATATATATATATACATACATCCAATTATATATATATATATCTATATATACATCTATATATATATCTATATCTATATATATATCTATATATATATGATCTATATATATATCTATATATATATATCTGAATATATATATCTATATATATATATATATATGATACATCTATATATATATAAATATAGAAGTCCACCGTCAAAATGTGTCTTCATAAAATACACAATTCTAATTTCTCTAACTGTGATTGGCTATGCAATAAAATTGACATCGATACTATATTATTTCACAATTTATAGCACATTACTGACTGAATAACAATCCAGTCTTTTATTGCCATGGTCTTATTATATAATTATATTGGTGTGGGGTGTCCATACTATGATAAGGAAATTTGGCTATGTAATTATGTAAATATTGTCACTTAGAATATCCTATGAATATTAAATAGCACCATTCAGTTGTACACGTTTTATATATCATGAATGTCATTGATATATATACTTCATTTGTAATGGCGGCATGAGCCTGGCTTAGTGTAACATCTGAAAATAAAATTGCTTTTATAAAACTGTTCTTTTTTCTCCTTCTGTCAATACGTTTTGATTTGATATTTCACAAGGACATATATGAACTTGGCATCACTTATTAGTATATACATACCACATTGTAGGTCATAACATAGTTCTGCTGGAGAGCTGAGACTGTCTCAAAAGGTGCTAAGAAATATGGGACAAGTTGTCCGTTGTAACGATCAACATACTATCTGCTTATGCATTTGCTCAGGATAAACTGATTTGTTTTTACATGGTGTTTCATAATCCCAATAGAATGCATATTGATTTGAAGCAAATGTCCTTGTGTTTTCAGTGTAACTGTTTCTGTGCTGTTTTGTGTCAATCATTACAATGGACAAAAAAATAGAGTTATCACCTTTTGAGACATGCTCAGATACAGATGGTATATGGTTGACAGTATCTTTTATTATATAGATCGCCGTGCCCAAGCAATTGGTGTTCTCTGTGGCGGAGTGGTTAGGGTGTCTGACTTTTTTCTCGGTCAGACTCCTAATCTGAAGGTTGGTGGTTTGATTCCCTGTGCCACCACCTCTGCCAATTTGGATTTCCACCGCTGTGTATAACTTACAGCGTCATCAAAGGCCAGTTGCTCTCATACCATATCTATGTGGTGTGGGAGGTTAAAAATTCCTTGGGTCGGTAAAAGTGTATGCTTGGGCTTTCTATCGACAAACTGTCTCATGGTGAAAAAAAGTATATTCAGACTTATCCATGATAGGCTGTATAAATCTTCAAGAATTTTTTTTTTTTAAATGTACATCAAACATAAAAATGAACAATCAAAAGAAAAAATGTGGGTGTTCGGCAGTGTTGCTGTGGTAATGAGAAGGGCCACTACCTTGGCTAGAGGAGTTCCAGCCTATATACCCACGGTTCAGGTCCCAGTACAGAAGCACCGGGGGAGGCCCCCCCCCCCCCCACACACACACACATATACATTCACTCTACTGATCACGCCACCCTACTGTCTCATCCAACAAAATGTCAAACACCAATGCTGGGCATATATACTTTAATTTATTCAGGCAATAATGTTATTTTGAGGCATAAGATCATTTCCAAATCAAGTCTGAGGCACTGTCTTCTGACAATAATGCAATATGTTGGTAAAAAGCCAACTTAGCGGTTATTAGATGAGTAAAGTAAAAAAGCATTTATTATTCCATTCGGGCGTGAGTATTTCGGTTTTGAGCTTAGCGGGGAAGCACATTTCTGTGATCAGTACATTTCACGGAAGATAGGCCTACACTAGGCTACATTGCATATTATGACATCATGTTTTGTGGCATAGACCATATGTATGCCACTTGAAGCATGTTTTGTGACAGTACATAGGCATGCCACTTGACAGAATGGTTTGTGACAGTACATAGTTTTGACTTTGTGACATCACACATAGGTATTGTCAGCATGCTTTATAACAGTATATAGGTATTGTCTGCATTCTTTGTGACAGTAGATAGGTATTGTCTCCATGCTTTGTGACAGTAGATAGGCATTGTCTCCATGCTTTGTGACAGTACATAGGTATTGTCTGCATGCTTTATAACAGTATATAGGTATTGTCTGCATTCTTTGTGACAGTACATAGGTATTGTCTGCATGCTTTATAACAGTATATAGGTATTGTCTGCATTCTTTGTGACAGTAGATAGGTATTGTATCCATGCTTTGTGACAGTATATAGGTATGGTCTGCATGCTTTGTGACAGTATATAGGTATTGTCTGCATTCTTTGTGACAGTACATAGGTATTGTCTGCATGCTTTGTGACAGTAGATAGGTATTGTCTCCATGCTTTGTGACAGTACATAGGTATTGTCTGCATGCTTTATAACAGTATATAGGTATTGTCTGCATTCTTTGTGACAGTAGATAGGTATTGTCTCCATGCTTTGTGACAGTACATAGGTATTGTCTGCATGCTTTATAACAGTATATAGGTATTGTCTGCATTCTTTGTGACAGTACATAGGTATTGTCTGCATGCTTTATAACAGTATATAGGTATTGTCTGCATTCTTTGTGACAGTAGATAGGTATTGTCTCCATGCTTTGTGACAGTATATAGGTATTGTCTGCATGCTTTGTGACAGTATATAGGTATTGTCTGCATTCTTTGTGACAGTACATAGGTATTGTCTGCATGCTTTGTGACAGTAGATAGGTATTGTCTCCATGCTTTGTGACAGTACATAGGTATTGTCTGCATGCTTTATAACAGTATATAGGTATTGTCTGCATTCTTTGTGACAGTAGATAGGTATTGTCTCCATGCTTTGTGACAGTATATAGGTATTGTCTCCATGCTTTGTGACAGTATATAGGTATTGTCTGCATTCTTTGTGACAGTACATAGGTATTGTCTGCATGCTTTGTGACAGTAGATAGGTATTGTCTCCATGCTTTGTGACAGTAGATAGGTATTGTCTCCATGCTTTGTGACAGTACATAGGTATTGTCAGCATGCTTTATAACAGTATATAGGTATTGTCTGCATTCTTTGTGACAGTACATAGGTATTGTCAGCATGCCTTGTGACAGTACATAGGTATTGTCTCCATGCTTTGTGACAGTATATAGGTATTGTCTGCATTCTTTGTGACAGTATATAGGTATTGTCTGCATGCTTTATAACAGTATATAGGTATTGTCTCCATGCTTTGTGACATCACACATAGGTATTGTCTGCATGCTTTATAACAGTAGATAGGTATTGTCTCCATGCTTTGTGACAGTACATAGGTATTGTCTGCATGCTTTATAACAGTATATAGGTATTGTCTGCATTCTTTGTGACAGTACATAGGTATTGTCAGCATGCTTTATAACAGTATATAGGTATTGTCTGCATTCTTTGTGACAGTACATAGGTATTGTCAGCATGCTTTATAACAGTGTATAGGTATTGTCTGCATTCTTTGTGACAGTAGATAGGTATTGTCTCCATACTTTGTGACATCACACATAGGTATTGTCAGCATGCTTTATAACAGTATATAGGTATTGTCTGCATACTTTGTGACATCACACATAGGTATTGTCAGCATGCTTTATAACAGTATATAGGTATTGTCTGCATTCTTTGTGACAGTACATAGGTATTGTCAGCATGCTTTATAACAGTATATAGGTATTGTCTGCATTCTTTGTGACAGTAGATAGGTATTGTCTCCATGCTTTGTGACAGTACATAGGTATTGTCTGCATGCTTTATAACAGTATATAGGTATTGTCTGCATTCTTTGTGACAGTACATAGGTATTGTCAGCATGCTTTATAACAGTATATAGGTATTGTCTGCATTCTTTGTGACAGTAGATAGGTATTGTCTCCATGCTTTGTGACAGTATATAGGTATTGTCTGCATTCTTTGTGACAGTACATAGGTATTGTCTGCATGCTTTGTGACAGTAGATAGGTATTGTCTCCATGCTTTGTGACAGTAGATAGGTATTGTCTCCATGCTTTGTGACAGTACATAGGTATTGTCAGCATGCTTTATAACAGTATATAGGTATTGTCTGCATTCTTTGTGACAGTACATAGGTATTGTCAGCATGCTTTGTGACAGTACATAGGTATTGTCTCCATGCTTTGTGACAGTATATAGGTATTGTCTGCATTCTTTGTGACAGTATATAGGTATTGTCTGCATGCTTTATAACAGTATATAGGTATTGTCTGCATACTTTGTGACATCACACATAGGTATTGTCTGCATGCTTTATAACAGTATATAGGTATTGTCTGCATACTTTGTGACATCACACATAGGTATTGTCAGCATGCTTTATAACAGTATATAGGTATTGTCTGCATTCTTTGTGACAGTAGATAGGTATTGTCTCCATGCTTTGTGACAGTATATAGGTATTGTCTGCATGCTTTGTGACAGTATATAGGTATTGTCTGCATTCTTTGTGACAGTACATAGGTATTGTCTGCATGCTTTGTGACAGTAGATAGGTATTGTCTCCATGCTTTGTGACAGTAGATAGGTATTGTCTCCATGCTTTGTGACAGTACATAGGTATTGTCTCCATGCTTTGTGACAGTACATAGGTATTGTCTGCATGCTTTGTGACATTTGTGTCGGTTTTTTTTTGCGATGAATTTATTTACCCTGTTTATAACGAATATACTTGTGGGTTAACACTTGTTTTCACTGCTGGGCAGCACTAATCCAACTTGGTTTCAATCTTGTGAATTTTGTTTTAGTAATAATTTAGGTTTTCTTGCTTCTTGTTTATGGTTTGTAACTAGATTGCAAACAGTCCAACATCCAGCTTTTACTATACTTTGCATTAGTCGATTTAAACATCATCTGTTTTTCTAGGTTACATAATCTTTTAGTAGTTTCTTAAACAATGCTCTTTTCTGCATTTCGTGTACATAGTACATGGGTATTTTGAAAGCATTCTTTGTGACAGTACAGATGTATTGGCAGCTTGCTTTGCAACAGTACATAGGTATTGGCAGCATGCTTTGTGACAGTACATAGGTATTGGTGGTATGTTTTGTGACAGTACATAGGTATTTGCAGCTTACTTTATGACAGTACATAGGTATTGGCAGCTTGCTTTGTGACAGTACATAGGTATTGGCAGCATGCTTTGTGACAGTACATAAGTATTGGCAGCATGTTTTGTGACAGTACATATAGGTATTGGCAGCTTGCTTTGTGACAGTACATAGGTATTGGTAGCATACTTTGTGACAGTACATAGGTATTGGCAGCATGTTTTGTGACAGTACATAGGTATTGGCAGCATGTTTTGTGACAATACATAGGTATTGGCAGCTTGCTTTGTGACAGTACGTAGTATTGGTGGCATGCTTTGTGACAGTCAATATGTAGGGCAGCATGCTTTGTAAACTTAGTACATAGATATTGACAGCATACTTTATGATACTGTACCTATGTATGACAGCATCGTTTGTGACAGTCAAATAGGCCTATATACAAAGCAGGCCATTGTTAAGTCCAAGATGGGCTCTTTTTTAACGCAGTGCATGGACGCCGCAAGTGATGTAGGGCCTACATAGATTTTTTGTTGAAGATACCCAGTAAGTTCTTCACCATAAATCCCCAGTCACACTACGGCTTGCAACCACTTGTGGGCGACATTTTGGTCGCAAGGTGGTTTTTAGTGCAGTCGCTGCAATCTCCTTCCGACCAAAATGGTCGCAATGTTGCAACCATTGAGGACCACTTTAATTGCGACCTGTTTGCGACCACCCTTTTTTTGTGGTCACAAAGTGGTCGCAAATAGTAGTGGGACTCGGGTATTGTAGGCTAGAGCACCCGTCTCCATCTCAGTTTGGCGGGAAATCCACTGACCTCCTGACACATCGCTACTTCAGAACTAACCAATGATCCTCTTCAGCATTTTAAGAGCAGTTCTGGGCTGGTCTGCTGGAACCTGTGGAATGCAAGCAGCACATCAATAGTTAATTATTTTAAACAATTCTTTTTTCAAGGTGGCTAAATGAGTTGAGCGTCCGCCTCCCATTTTGGTAGGTCATGGGATTCAAACCGAAATTGATACTTGGTGCTACCAAGTCTGGCGCTCGGCATTACTAGGACAGGGCAAGGAGCAGTGGAATGAGAAAGACCAATTGTCTGCGATTGAAATTTCCTCTGCTTAACCAACTGATGTACTCAAAAGCTTTTAAAAGAAATCAAAATTAAAACAAAATTTTACTTCCTTAAAAGACACTTTGAACCCACAAATACATGGTTCGAAATAACCATACCTGTACGGTTTTTGAACTACTTTTGTTTCTAGTGTGGATTGCAGTGAAATTGGACTAGCAATTATTCTATATTAAACTTTAATATAAAAGTAATAATTTAAAGTTGCATAATTCGATAGTGTTGAGTTTCTAACTACATTTGTTAGTTAAATATATATTAGGTTGATAATCATATTCTACTTTGCATTAGTTTGAAACAACTTATTTTAAAGTCTTACTTTTGGAGAGAGAGGCCTAAATTTGAAGTGAAAACATGCCAAATTAATTTTAGTGTGCACATAAAAATCCTGGATACATGCTTTGTTTACCAGGTTTCAAATGGCACATGAGCACCAAACTGCAATATATAAGTGCATCACTGTCTAGGTGGTTGGTTGTTGGAGTTTTATGTCCGGGCAACATCTAAGGTCATATCAGGACGGGGCATCAGTATCTAATGCCTGGTACACACCTACCGTATAGGATTCGCGCACTAAAACTCGCGACTCGACCCGACCCGCTTAAAACTGAAAACGGGCTGATTCATTTTTCGAATCGCGAATCGCAATCGTAATTGGCCGGTTTTAGCCCTAAAACTGAGGTTTTATGCGTGAATCGCAATCGCTAGGTGTGCGCGGGGAGCGCACACCTAGCGATTTTTGTGTGCAAAACGGGCAGTTTTAGATCGTATACGGTAGGTGGGTGCGCACAAACGGTAGGTGTGTACTAGGCATAAGTTGGATGTGTAAAATCAAATCTAGACCAGTATTTTATAGAGGACAGTGCTATCAATGGCTATGCTAAACAAAGAGGGCAACAGCAAACATAGTGAATCACACACCATGTGTCCAGAATCCATAATCCAGTAGAAGGAGAAATTGCCGTATGTCTTGACAAACGCGGACGTACGGCCTGACTTGGACAGCATGGGAAGGCGCGGCGCTTTCATGTAGTTGGCTAAATCTGGCCACTTCAGCCTCCGAATCCACCTCTCTGTGCCTTAAAAGTGAGCAACAAGCGTAAACAAATCTCAGTTATGTAATTCAGCAATGCGGAGCCCATATATAGTTTGGGATCTTTATTGATCAAAAACATAATGTTCAGTAGGAGTTAAAGTTGCATCGTCTGATGGTTTTGAGTTTCAGAAATTTTCTGAGATAAATACATTAGGTTGATCGATATAATGTACCTTACTTTAGCTTGAAGTAACTTTTATTTTAAGTGGCTAACTTTTGAGATATTTGAAGTGTAACCATGCAAAATTAATTTTGGCAAGTTTGCCAAAACTCTGACACCATAGCATTTTGCAGTAACATGATCTATTCAATTGTCTCACTATTCCCTTCTGTGTGGCGACAAATGCGTAATAAGTGCATCAGTATCTAAGCTAGATATGTAGAATCAGATTTAGATCATTGTTTTGGTTTTGAAAATTTGATGATTTCATCGGACTATGCAGCTTTAAGCTCAGTCTGTATTTCGGAAACCCATGACGCTATCAACCCTTATTGCTGGTGCCTTTCAGTTTGGGTGGGTGGGGCAGTTAAATTTGACGAGACAACCCCCACACACCACATTGTAAAATATTCCGATATATGGCATAGGGGGGAATGCAAATGTTCTATTACTGATCGGTGTACGTGACCAGGCACATGTATGTATAGTATAGTTATACGAATCTTACCTGGGTATAGATGATGGATAACTGTTGTTTTCCCGAGGTATAAGCCTCGGGTAGACGTGGGCTAGGGAGAAGGAAGCACGTGAGGTACCAGCAATTTTAACCTACTTATTCAGGATAAAAAATGATCTTTCAATACAATGGATACTATGATTTTCCCGTAATGGTACACCAACGGGATAGACGTGGTAGGGCGTGGTGGGTGGGCCCTAGCCCACGTCTACCCGAGGCTTATACCTCGGGAAAACAACAGTTATCCATCATCTATACCCAGGTAAGATTCGTATAACTATACTATTTTACCTCGGTATACAGCCTCAGGCTAGCCTCAGGCTAGGGAGACCTTTACATAATTCATTTTTTATCCTTAATATCATCCATTCTTATTATAATATTCAACGTTTTTGTTCTCACCTATTCTTGTTAGTTGGCGAGCAGGCGCTTTGCAATGCCGGTAGGCTTTTCTAGTCGTTTGTTGTAATGTTTTGCAAACGACTTAGCCGTCTTCCAGCCTGCATGCGCTAGTATTCTTTTCACAGAAATACCTAGCAACCGTGCCTTGGAGACCATGGCACCTCTCGTTGAGTGGGAAGAGTATTTGCCCGTATCCACTCCAGCCAATTTCAACACCGTAATTGTCCATCTGGCAAGGGTGTCTCGTGAAATTGCCTTATGTGGCTTTATAAAGCTCACTAATAGTTGTTGTGATGCACGTAAATCCTTTGTCTTAGATATATAAGCCCGTATGGCTGACACAACACATAATTTCCGATCATTCGGAAAGCAGTCTAAGTGAACCGTAGATAAAGGGTCACATAACGTGTTCGATTTGAGCAATTGTGCTAAATCAAACGTAGCTTGTTTCTTGTCTATTTCTAATCCAGTTAAGGATAAAGCAACAATCGTCTGTCCTCTGTGTCCCGTTACTAATAATAACAGGACCGCGACCTTAAAACCTAATTGTTTTATCTCTAACCACGAGTTGTGAGGCCAAGCCTGAAACAACTTAAATACTATAGAAACATCCCAAAACCGACTATACTTTGGTTTTGGAGGATTCCTTTGATAAATTGACCGAAGTAGATAACAAAGGACATAATGTTTTCCAACTGTTTCACCATCAATTCTAGGTAATATGATTGATAACGCACATCTTGCCGCATTGATCGAACCAAAGGATAGTCCTTCATCCTCTAGAGAACGAAGAAAACGAGCTACTTGTGAAATTGTTGGGTTTGTTGGCTTGACTTTCATTAACAAACAATGTACACCCCATTTCTTTAAATAGGTTGTGTACATTTTGACTGTACCTGGCCTCCAGGCATCAGATACTATCCTATTCTCAGTAATTTTGTCCAATCCAAATTGCTGCAGCTGTTTCCTTAGAAAAGGAATGCCAATAGGGGCGTCGTTGACACGTCGCCGTGAACCACTAGCGGTCCGTGGTGCGTCAGATTCCCGAGTTTTCTTGGGAATCGTATATGTTCTTTTGCCAGTTGTGAAACTGCTGGCAGCCAAGGTTGCGTGTCCCAATCGGGCACCACCAGTATAGCATGTGTCCCTTCCAAGCCGATTTTCCTCACTACTCGGCTGATAATGCTAAACGGTGGGAAAATATAAAAATAATTATTTTCCCAGGTAATAGCAAATGCATCTACTTTCCAAGCATCCGGTTCAGGATGCCAAGAAACATAACAAGGTAATTTGTTATTATTTCGTGATGCAAACAAGTCAACTTTAGGTGTACCCCATTTTTCACAAATGAAGTTAAACAAAGGTGTAGAGAGAGACCATTCTAAATGGTCATGGAAATTTCTACTTTTATGGTCTGCAAGTGTATTTTGTGACCCTGGAATATGCGCTACAGTCAGCCAAACTTGTTGAGCCTGTGCCCAGTTCCAAATCAGTTTAGACAACTGATTGCAAGGCTTTGATTTGGTTCCCCCCATGTTACGAATATATGCCATGGCAGTAGTATTATCAGTTAGTATTCTAACTTGTGATTTATTTATCTTTACTAAACTACATAAGCCCAGATAAATAGCACGCAATTCTAGTGCATTAATATGGTCTGATTTTTCATTATCAAACCATCTACCTCCTGTTGTGACCCCATCTCGATGAGCTCCCCAACCTTCTAACGAAGCATCAGTAGTTATTACTGTATTAGGTTCCGCCATGCGGATTGGATTTGGTGAACTTGCTATGTGTTGCATCCACCATCCAATATCCTGTAGCCCTTCTTGCGAAATAAACATCTTTCGCTCAAAATTCCCTTTAGTTTGTGCCAACGCTAAATTTTTATCTATTTCTAGAGATTTAATATGAGCCTTCCCGTATAGAATAGCGGGTGCATACGATATCATTATCCCAATAAGGACTGCGACCTGTCTAATTTTAGGTTTTGGTAACTTAATAAGCTGGGTCGCTGTATTCATAAACTTAATTAGTTTTTGTTCTGTTATCGACACTGTAAGAGACTGTGTATCCAGAATAAACCCTAAACATTTGAGTTGTTTTGTTGGTTTAAGCACTGACTTTTGTGGATGTACATAAAACCCCAGTTTAGTGAGTAATGCACATAAATCGAAAACTGCATTCACACAATCAATTTGTGTTGACGCTATAATAAAGGAATCATCTATATATGGGAACATTCTGTGACCCTTCCGCGCCATTACTGAGAAAACAGGTTCAAGCAGTTTAGTGAATAAACGAGGGGCACAAGCTAAACCATTCGGCATGCAGGTAAACTCATATAGTTGGTTATCCCAAAGAAACCGAAGAAATTTCCGGTCTTTTTCCCTTATGGGAAGCGTATAATATGCATCTTGTAAATCAACACTAGCCATCCACGCAACTGGCGTAATCAAATCTCGTGCCGTATCTAGCGAAAACATTTTAAAATGTCGATATTCAACCATTGTTATTAAGGATTGTTAAATCCAGGATCATTCGAACGTCGCCATTAGGCTTTGGTCTGGAGAAGATGTTTGAAATAAACTCTCCTGAACAGTGTGTCACTTTTTGTATAATTCCTTTCTCAAAGAATTTTTGTACCTGTTTAGTTAGTGCCTCTCGTTCAACCGGTTCAATCTTATAAGGAAAAGGTATACTGCCTTGTACCGGAATTTGTGTGAAGGGAATGTGAACACCCCTAACTATTTGTAAAATTTCTTGGTCACTAGTAATTTTGTGCCACTCAGAAATATGATTATTGATATTGCCAGCCACAAAGTTGCTTACAGTTTGTGTGGTTTTAGAGGCTGCAAGGACTTGTAACGTCTGTGTTTGGACCTCTACTTGGACCCGCCCCTGGGAAGGGTCTCGGCGAGTTGATGCCTCGGCCTAGTGGCCGTGCAGTGTTGTTGGTCCAGCCTGAGCGAGCGCCCCGGCCCCGAAAGGCTTGACCGAAGTTTGAGCCCGGTCTGGTTCCCCTGGTGAACCGTCGTGGACGAAAATCCCCTCGTGACCTTTTGAAACGAGGGGTTTCCTGTTTCTTCTTGCCATCCATGTTTTTGCCACTCTTGGCTGCAGTTTCTACCTCTTTATAGAGGTATTGTAGTTGACCGCCAAACATTTTCGTGTTATCTAAAGGTTTCCCTTTAATCGGCTCTGGAGCGAGAAAGAGCGTAAACTCTTTGCCATCATTATCCGTAACCTTCTTTGAGCGAGCCACTTCTTTGCCAGCATCTGTGCAAACCGACTTGAAAACATTCTCATATCTTCGGTACGACAGATAATTACCCGCCGCCGCTAACAATGCAATTCCTTTGTCCATTACTTTAGCCAAAGACGAGAACTTATTTTCTCTTTGCATTCTATTTGCCACAGGAGCAATAGCTGTTAGGGTACCAAGCACCGCCTTATGCACTGTGTGCAACACACCCTCAAATCTCTTACGGTCATCTCGATCCATCTCCTTAATGATGGAGTTGGGAACACCTTTGATGCCTGTTAACTCATCTCCTAACTTGGAGATAACTTCCGCGGGTTTAAAGGTGCGGAAATGGCCATTAATGGTCTCACGCATAAGCGTAGTGGTTTTCACACGCTTAGCCTTTGGCTTCTCCACTTTCTTAGCCACTTTGCCCCCAATGGCAGCATAGACACCCTCATATTGTGTGTCTGAGTCTGATTCCGTAGAAGTGGAATCTGCGGAAGAATCGGAAGAAGAAACTTTCCTCTTCTTCTTCTTGGACTTGGTCTTCCGCTTTTTGTGAAGTCCAGTCTTCCCCCGTTCTTTGGTGAAATCATCACCAGAAGAAATGATATGTTTCTTCTTTTTCCTCCGTTTAGGAGAAGTAGGAGGAGGAGCCTTAAGCTCCATCGCTGAGTCTGTCTCCGAGAAATCCTCGAAAGACGATTCCTGTTGGACACTCGGCATTCGCCGTTTACGAGACACCGGTGGTTTGAGAGCCATAATATGACTCTCCATCGCCGCAAACCGAGTCTCCCAATTTTGGGTTGTGTCGAAGGCACTGCCGACAACACGGGTGAGGAGTCGTACTCCTCGTCCAGTCCACTCGGAACACGCCCCTCGGCTGCTGCTGCACCGCGCTTACTCCGCTTCGTGGCCATCGGGAACTGAAACAAAGATTTTTGGTCAGTCCCGGTATATATATATGTCACAATATGGTTGTTTCAAACTCATTTGGACATCTAGTGGTGTTAGAGAACGTGTTTATACCGTTATAACACAGGCGTAATAAGCTAAATTTGTGCGTGGATTGTGGGTCAAGCCCAAACCTTACGCGGGGTCGGGGTCGGGACCAGTGTATCGTCCCGCCCATCCCTCTGTTCCGCACACTTCTCCCACCTGTGACTACTACGTCAACAAGTTGGAGAAAATGCTACGAAACTCGGAGAAACGCCTGAAAAAGTTTGTGGGGAGTCTATAAAAGAAACCCAGGAGCATCTCCAACATTACTCTCTATTAGAGTACGAGAGAATTTCCACAGGAGATGAGGCAGAGCCCACATCTCTACCCATAATCACACGGTGACACGGGTGTTGACAGAACCGCTAATGATCGGTTTCGTTCCTTCGAGAAGGAATCTATCCTTGGTTTTTTATAACCAAATAACTCGTCCAAAATGGACCAAAGAAAGTCTAAACTTTCCATAATGATGCTCTAATGCATCATAATTAAGCTAACCACAGTTTTTATTATACTTACTGCATATTTGCTTGTATGTAGACTAAATTTGCCGGAGCAACCCAACGACACGTAATCCAGTCGTGAGTTGTATATGCTAATTGCTGGTACCTCACGTGCTTCCTTCTCCCTAGCCTGAGGCTAGCCTGAGGCTGTATACCGAGGTAAAATATATATATATATGTAAGGGCTGGTGGTGCCTGGAGGGATGTAAATAGACATAGTGGTGCTGGCAGGTCTGGGTGTGAGTGCACTCAGGGCCTATGCCCTCTGCTGAGATAGTGATCACCACACTCAAAGGTTAAGGTTGGTGGTGGCCATGGGGGCCATACAGCTTGGTGGTGGTCAGCAGACCACTGGTGGCCATGGGGACAAGGAATGCTGGATCCCTATTGGTAGGGCCAAGAATGCTTGTTTTCCATTGGGGGAAAGGGGTGGGCTGATACTCTACAATGAACCCATGTAACCATATAAATAATAAACCAGAGGGCTTGAATCTCTCTTCTTCTTTACACTTTATACTCTTCCTTTCTCTTTGTCTGTATTGATTTCACTATAGCCTGCCTACACAACCACAGATTCGAGCTTTAGCCATTTTACAACGTGTCAGGTTCGGGCACTGCAGGCGAAGTGCTCAGCACTGGTGGCGATGGTTGGTATGCTTCCGGTAAAAGCTGGTAGGGCGCGTATGGGTCGGAAGTCATTATTCAGTTAGTTTAGGGTAATCGAAAGGTGGTGACAGGGTAGATCATCGTAGGTCACGGTAAGGGGTTCCGCGCGCTGAATTACCCATGTTGATATACAACATGTACAGTATAGAAAACAGAACTGGGATGGCCACACACTCGCGTGCACTTCTGGTCTTGCATATAACGTTAGCCCCATAAGGTGTCATTCACTTACACTATCCTGATACTTACTAAGTCTAAAGCTGATACTCATATGCTTTTATTTGATATATCATGTATTATTATTATTATTAATATTATTATATGTTTAAAAGTGTAACTGGTTATATTAAACTATGTCAACGACTTTAAAAAACACATCAAACCTTGCTAAAGACTTATAATTCTAACGGAGTGACTATTGTCACGGTGCCATGTAGATAAAGGATTCACCGTGTACTCGCAGTACACGGGTGAATACCAATCTATATAAAAGCTGTCGAAAAAGCGGGGAACTGAAATGAGAGCCTAATTTCACAATCTAAGCAGCAACAATTATTCTTTTTATATGTCTTCATATTTCCCCGCTACCTTTGAGTTTAAAAATATAATAAAACATATAGTTTAATAGAATTTAAAGGTGAAATCGATGGCGTTCTATGGCCGCCATCTTGTCTTTTTGCATTCTCTCCCATTTCACTAATTCTGTGCCAATATAAGTACCCATTTGATACTGGAGACAGGCATTCTACTTCCTCTTCCATACTAAAGCTATTTTCGCCCATATTTATGCTACATTGTCATTCACCTGTGTGCTGCAAGTATGGAGTGAATCAATTATCTAGGTGCCATGACCCTAGCACAAGATTCTATAATCACAGTACCGTGACGACAGTAGATTATTCTACAATCACGGTTCTGCTTAGTGTTAGGGTTAGATATTTTGTGTAGGCATTGACTGTAGACTTCGGATCTAAAAGAACCGTACCGTAATGCTAGACTGCAGATCTATATCAACAGTACTGTGATGCTAGACTGCCGCACTGCTGTCATAGTACCATGATTTTTTAATATCCTTCTGTCGCAACTGTACCATGACAATAGAGGCGTCATAATTCTAAATACTGTACCTTATATTCTTTTGCCTACTGTAGGCCTATCTTGTGCATTTTAATTATTGTTTTAAAAATTAAATCCATATGAATAAAAATAATTTACCCCCACCCTAAAAAGATTAATTACTGAGCCAACCAGTCCTTTTTTTCTCTCTTTTTTGTTGTACATTAGGTGTTTAAGCAGGGGCAATTTCAATCGTGGAAGACTGGTCTTTCTCATTCCACTGCTCCTTGCCCTATCCTAATAATGCCGAGCGCCTGGCTAGGAAGCGACAAGTATCAATTTTTAAGTCGTTGGTTTGACTCGACCAGGGTTCGAACCCACGATCCCACAATCTACCAACACGGGAGACGGACACTCTAACTCATTCAGCCATCCCGTCCATGCCCTATCCTAGTAATGCCGGGCATCAGGGTAGGTAGTGACAAATACTTGTTCCAAGTGTTTGGTTTGATTTAAGCCCCTAACCTAGTGTAAAAAAAATACCTTTCGGTCGTGATACACGAGCTTGGACTCATATCAATATCTCGGGCGACGGAGTTGGAGACCATTGTTATGTAATAGCGATGCAATGTGTGCCCACTTGCTGTGTGGCATATAAATAACTATGTGGAAATGTTATGGCATGCAGTGACCAGGATTGTGGTATGATGTCCAGATATTAAGATACACTTATTCATTACAGAAATGTTCCCTCCATGCACCAGGAAGAGTGCAAATGGAGTGGGGACATATATTAATGTTTATTGTAACTGTGTGGTGACTACTTTTTACCACGGGACTGCGGGATAAGCACACCCAGCCATTCTGCATATATTATGGAAACCACCTGCACTGGGGTTGAGTGACAGGCTGCAGAGGTGCCTGATTGGCTGGCTGTGTGAGCCCAGTCACTGTGTACTCCTTGCACTTGCTATGCAGAGATGCCAAAAGAAGCAGTTACAAACTGAGCTGTGTGTGAGCCAACCAGTCCTTGCCCTATCCTAATAATGCCGAGCGCCTGGCAAGTATAAATTTTTAAGTCTTTGGTTTGACTCGACCATGGGTTCGAACCCATGGGTTCGAACTCCACGATCTACCAAAACGGGCACCGGACGCTCAAATCATTCGGGCCCTTTCTGAAAGAAGATACTTTACCGATAGTGTCCACTATAAGGTCCAGCTGCCCAGAGTAAACCACGATCTTCAGGTCTGTCTTCTGAAGCAGATCGTCCACTGTAATTAAAGGCAATGACTATAGACAGACTATCATGTAGTTCTCAATGCAGCCACAAGGTGGCGCATGCATTCTCGATTATTACTCATCCTGCTCAATTGTTTCACCACATTCTCAAATATAATTCCAGAACATATCACATAATAGTACAAGGACTTACACCAGGAGCCAGTGGGGAAAATAGCTTTTAGAGGGTTTTTTGTGTGTCAACATGCTACCCATCAAGAATGGTAATTGTGGACCAGCAAACTCCTAGGTAAATCCGAATTAAATACACTTGCAAATTAACCGTGCAAGACAATAAGCCACAAGCATAATGAATAAAATTACAAACATTGTGTATGCGCGCGCACCTTGGCTGCAGAACGAAGGCACACTGCCACTGAGTTTGCAGCTATGCGCAGTGCAACACGTCGATTCTATTCAAAATTAATAGAAATGCAGAACCCTAACCATATAAATTTAATATAATCTTTTCGATGAATATGTTTTCTGTATGTGTGCCAAGCGGTTTGTCTCTAGGTTATGTAGTTTGAGAGATATTTAACTTTTTCTGTATGAAGATTTCTCACGGCCATTGACAATGCATTGAGTTTGCCGACACACGCAGTTCTGTTATGAACTTATATGTTATAGTGAAATAGCGAAATAGCGAATGGTAGACAGGAAGTGTGAACACTTATTTGTCTCTCATTTTTGCTTGAGTGCAAGTAAATATGCAACACAAGGAATAATTAGTAGCATGTGGTGAATAAGGGGTCAAATTTCCCTGGATCATCAGCCCATGCTTTTTCTAATCTGTTCTTGAATGAATTTATTGACTCGGCAATAATAACATTTTGTGGGAGACTGTTCCATATATTTATGTTCCTGTTTGAGAAACTGTGTTGCCTTAACTTTGAAATGGTTCTGGGTTTTACTAGTTTGAGAGTATGGCCCCGACTGCCTTCTCTTTTATTCAAGGTGAAAAATTGGTTCATATCCATTTTATCAAAACCTTTCATAATTTTAAATACTTCAATTATGTCACTTCTTTTCCTTCTGTAGGAAAGGGTAGGAAGTTTCAATTCTCTAAGCCGTTGTTCATAGGGTAAGTCCTTTATATCTGCAACTAATTTCGTTGCACGTCTCTGAACCTTTTCGATCTCCAGAATATCTTTCCGAAAAAGTGGGCTCCAAATTTGTGGACAGTATTCCATGGACAGGGTAAATAAACCATCAATAACAAAGACAATTTTTAACTTTGCAATACTGTAAACCAGCATTTTCCAGTATTTTCTTTCTATTTAAACTACTTAGTTCTATAAAACCATGTTTTTGGTTATTGCTTATTTTTGCCTACAAAATATGCATTCAATATGCTATATGAAATACCTATTTCAGTCCATGATTTTCTCTAACTTTCCAAAACCATATTTAAAAAATGTCAAGGTTTTCAAGTACTTTCAAAGGCCTGGAAAATCTTTTTTAAATATTATGGTTTTCAAGTACTTTTCAAAGGCCAGGAAAACTTGTATTGCGTTTCCAAAAATTTTCAGGTTTTCCAGAACTACATACAAACCTTCCAGGGGAGCTACATGCCTATAGGTCTGGCCTCAGATCTATGATGTTGATGATGATGATGATGATGCAAATGCCTATGTATATAATAATGCAAACACCATTCCTAAACATAATACTTAAAACTAACAGACAACATGCTACTTTACCAATGTCCACAACAGGTTTCATGAAATCCACGGCCAGTTTGGTGAACACCTGGTCGGACTGCCCTGCAATGAGAAGGAAGAAATTATTACTTAAAGTGGCTATAGTTTGATGAAAGGGTCAAATTTCCTAAACCAAATTTCCTAAACCAAATTTCCTAAACCAAATTTCCTAAACCAAATTTCCTAAACCAACTTAGATATTGGTGCACTTATTAATAATTTGTTAGATAGAAGGGCATATTAAGTCCATTTTTTTCAATCTTTTACTACTGAAGCCTACGGTGTTAGAATTTCGATGTGCAGGCCAAAACTATTTTGGCATGGTTTCATTTAAAATATTTCCAAAGTTAACCCATTTATAATACCTTACTTCAAACTAAATTAAGGCCTATTAAAACCATGGGAGTATGCAACTTTAAGTAACTGTAAAGAGAACAAATGTTAGAAAATAAATAAATCTATAAAATCATTGAATTTTCTAGACTAAGTCAGCTTTGAAATCAACGTTAAACCGATTGGTTGAACTGACTGAACTCAGTCATGTATGCGTGGCGAGAACTGATAATAAAGTTTGTTTTAAGAGTCCTGTGATAGCATAAATATGTAAACAAAATATGTAAACGAATATGTAAACGAACTATACAATGATGACAGAGGGAACCCACCCACAATTGAGAAAGAAGATGGGAATATTATATTAGTATCAGAGGTTGAGAAGGCTATCAATGATCTAAAGGCAGGTAAGGCTCCTGGAAGTGACCAGATAACATCAGAAATGATAAAAGGACTAGATGAAGTGGGGATTCAAATCATTCATAAGCTAGTAACTGACATCTATGAGACTGGATTTATACCATTGAATATGAATGAATCCATATTTGTACGACTCCCAAAGAAGCTAAAACCAACATTGTGTACTGAGTACAGAACACTAAGCCTGATGAGTCATATGTTGAAGATGATCCTGAAAATAATTTACTGAGAAACAGACAGAAAATTGAAGAACAAATCAGTAACGTACAAGGTGGGTTTATATCTGGAAGAGGTACACGTGAAGGGATTTTCAATATGAGAATGATTTGTGAACGTTATTGTGAAGTGAACCAGGATGTTTATGCCTGCTTTATTGACTATGAGAAGGCCTTCAACCGAGTCAATCATGAACTGTTAATCAAATGTTTACAAGATATTGGTGTCAATGGCAAAGACAATAAACTAATTGTGAACTTATACTGGACACAACGTGCATTTATAAAAATGGAGCAGGGCCTATCGGATGAAGTTATGATTAAACGAGGAGTTCGACAGGGGTGTGTATTGTCACCATGTCTATTTAACCTGTACACAGAGATGATTTTCAGACACATTGAAGATTGCAAGGGAGTGACAATAGGTGGCATGAACATCAACAATCTTAGATATGCCGATGACAGTGTAATACTAGCAGACAGTGAGAAAAACCTACAAGATATAGTGAATAGAATCAATAAAGCTGGAATACTATTCAACATGAAGATGAATGCCAGGAAGACCAAAACAATGGTTATAAGTAAAAAGACAGATAAACCAAATGTCAATATAACCATAGATGGCACAAACATAGAACAAGTATCCGAATTCATATATCTCGGACAAAAGATTACAAATGATGGGAGATGTAAGGAAGAAATTAAAAGAAGGATAACAATAGCCCGAACAACATTCTCCAAAATGTATAGAGTGTTAACATCAAGTAAGATATTAATACAAACAAGGAAGCGTATTCTTCAGTGTTATGTGTGGTCTACTCTAATGTATGGGGCAGAGACATGGACAATCTCTAAGAAAATGTACAAACGTTTAGCAGCATTTGAGATGTGGACTTATCGAAGGATGATGAAAATATCATGGACAAAGAAGATCACCAACAAAGAAGTTCTCAGAAAAATTAAAAATAAGAAAAGCTTGTTTGCCACTATACAGACAAAGAAACTTATTTATTTTGGCCACATCATTCGTCAGAGTTCAATATACCGTACATTGTTGGAAGGGAAGGTGAATGGCAGCAGAGGGAGAGGGAGACCAAGAACATCATGGTTTACAAATATTTCACAGTGGACAGGCTTGAATTATTCACAGTCTATCAGAACAGCACAACATCGGGACAAGTGGAGAACCATTGCATCCAACCCTCGACTAGAGGATGGAACTATTGATTGATTGATAGCACAAATCACCTTTTTTTTCTTTTTTTTGTAAATTTTGTTATTCATCTGAATACATATTTTGTCAGCGCTGGGTCACTGGTCTTCCAGCCATCGGAGTGGTCACATTTCATCTGTACATAGTGGAAGTGGAATGTGTTGCATTGTGTGCAGCACAACCCATTCTGAACATAAAAGAAAGTGGGGGAGCAGCCTATGCTGCATAGTGTACAGCATATGTACTCAACATAGTGCAAGGTATATGCATCAAGATAGAGTGTGCAGTAATGTACACTAGTGGTTAAATTATATGCTGTGTTTGTATATCAGTTAGATTTGGTTTTAATAACGGTTAGTCTTTAAATAGTGCCATGTTGTGCATGTATAGTGGTTTATATTGTGTGCATTGCTGGTTGAAGATGTAGTTATTCAGTGGTGGTAATGGGTCTAAAGTAGGGGTAGTGGGTCTCGAGTCATTGAGTTATAATAGTTGTTTTGTCAAATGTGGATGGGGGGGGGGGGGGTCCATGGGTAGGGGGGGGTCGGACACGCAGGGAGAGAGCAGGCATGAGAGAGGGCGAAGTCAATGGGTCATTCAGCAGGTCATATTATATATTTGCAGTGCCAGGTTTTGGGCCTGAAGTTGTTGAAGTAGAGATTCAAAATAGAGCCACTTGATTCCTATTTTGACGACCGTTTGTGCAAAGTAGGATTTGTGGGAATGTTTCAAATGTTCCGAAAGCGTTTTTCCCCCGAATCAATGACAACTGTCCAACCAGATTGCACGTTATATAACTAGCAGGGGTGTGACCTCAGATTGAACTTTGTTACGATAGCTTAATCCACTTGACCTAATCCCTATTAAAATTGGGTTTTACATCCTAGCAACATCTAAGGCCATATCAGGATGGGTACCGACCTGTGACAATGTATACTCATGCCAACTTTATAGTGCTGCCCCATTGGGAGACCAGGCCACCAGCACAATGACCCGATATCCCACTCAGTCACATTATCCTGACACTGAGCTAACCAGTCTTTGCCCTATCCTGGTAAGGCCGAGCACCAGGATATAGGTAGCGACAAGTATCAATTTTGTAACTCAGCCAGGATTACGACTCACGACCTTCCACACGGGAAACCAGCGCTCTTACTGAATAAGCCACCACGTCGTTATGATTTACTATTAACTCACCGCCCCATGTGACTGAAGACGGGATGATCTTGAGCTTCTTTCTGATTGGTCCATTCATCAGCTTTGCCAGAGGACTCGGCTCAAAGACTGCTAGCGCCTTGCGGGACAAATCTGAAATAGAAGGATTTTAACATGCATTTATTATTGTTGTGATTTTTTGGGGGGTTTTCTTTTTAAGGGGTCGGGGGTCGGGTTTTGTTGTTTCTTTTTGTGTGTGTTTTTGTTGAGGGTTTTTCTTTTAGGGCTGTGGGGGGTGGGGAAGGGAACCACCCCCCTTCCACCCACCTAGCTACGACCCTGTACATGGAAAGGGTCCGCTAATCCCTGCCATAGAAACATTATGCGCCCATGGTTATATTACAGGTTCTTCGATCACAGCGGGCGCTGAAGACAGACACTACCGTATTTACCCGAGTCACCAGGCTTGGTGCTTTGATGCGCTTGCTGATCAAGAGACGGCGTATAGTTGATGATGTTGTAGAGGTTGACGTTGTTTGTACAGTTGGCGATCACCTCCTCGACCTCACTCCACAGCTTTGTAGCGTCCAACCATTTCCCAGCGTCCACGGCCTTCTTGGTCTCCATGGCAACGTCATTGACCGCTTTCAGCCCAACTTCATCCACCAGCGACTGGACATTAATGTAGTATAATTAGAGCCAAGTGGGAAATATGTTGTTGTTGTTTGAATCTATATACCACAAACCCTCCCTCACAAGCCACATATTATATTATTTTAACTTAAACCTGATTTCTTTCAACAAAGTGTGTGGGTTTCTTTTGTGGGTTTTTTCAACAACAGTTTATTCATCAGAACATACACTTTGTCAGCGCCGAGGCACTGGTCTTCCGGGCATTTACATTACATTGTAAATAGGTAGATCAGCGGGTACTTAGGTAAGGCATATTAGTAGATTATGAAGGAGGTTAGTGCGTTAGTGGGTTAGCCATAAGTTCAGTATTATAGGCTAAGATGGTGGGTCGCTGCAGATACTGTGCTGCTATTATGGGTATGGTGTACATGATGGAAGTGAGTGAGAGAATGGAGCCCTCCTCTCCAAGTCCCCACACTCACACTGTTCATTTAAAATTTAATTTTGGGAGACACTGGCTGTATAGGACACATCTTGCTCCTTTGATGTGTGTGTGTACGTCTGTGTGTTGGGGCGGGGTATTTCTAGGGAGGTGTGTTCCTATTACAAGCCGCCAGTTGAGACTTTACGGTAATTTTAATGGAGGCAACCATAGATTGAACTGAATTTTATTTAACTATCAAATATGATATGGTGGTTTTGGTTGGCATGCCCCTTAGGAGGTGATCTTCCTGCTTATACGCCTAAATGTATAGCTCCAAATTAACTAGCAGGGTTTCCGCTAGATAACAGATTCACCATGTACTTGCAGTACACGGGTGAACAACAAAATAGTATAAATACGGGCGAAAATAGCTTTAGTATGGAACAGGAAGTAGAATGCCGACTTCCAGTATCAAATGGGTACTTATATCGGCACAGAGTTGGTGAAATGGAAGAGAATGCAAAAAGACAAGATGGCGGCCATAGAACGCCGTCCATTTCACTTTTAGATTCTATTAAACTAGATGTTTTATTATATTTTTCAACTCAAAGGTAGCGGGGAAATATTAAGACATATATAAAGAATAAATATTGCTTCTTAGATTGTGGATTTAGGCTCTCATTTCATTTCCCAACCTTTTCGACAGCTTTTATATAGGGGTGGTATTCACCCATGTACTGCGAGTACAGGGTGAATCCTTTATCTAGGTTTCCGACAGAAAATAATTTGGGGGTACGCAGAATGGGGTGGGGGGGGGGGGGCGGGGGTGAGGGGATGGGGGGATGGAGGCTTTGTTGTCTCTGGTTCCATGAATAACCTTGAAAAGAAAATTATCCCAACAATTTGAGGGTACAGAAAAAAAAGTTTGTTTTATTTAACGACGCCTCTAGGGCACATTCATTTTATCATCGGCTATTGGATGTCAAACATATGGTCATTCTGACATATTTCTTTAGAGGAAACCAGCTGTCGCCACATAGGCTACTCTTTCAGATAAGCAGCAAGGGGTCTTTTATATGCACTTTCCCACAGACAGGACAGCACATACCACATCCTTTGATGAACCAGTTGTGGACCACTGGTTGGAACGGAAAATAGCCCAAACTGCAAATGGGTCCACTGAGCAGGATCGATCGGATGACCCATATCTTCACAGGTCGACGCGTTACCACCTGAGCTATGTCCTGCTCCCCCTTGAGGGTACAGAGTCGTACCCTCAGAAAATGAGCACACGGTTTATCTCACTAACTTACAGGTATATCTCAACAATAGTATGAAGAAATAACAGCAAAATAAACGAAAAGTTAGAAAATTACATGGCTTGCATATAGATATGTTGGGGGATATAATGGTTTATAACGACCAGTAAGGTGATGGATATATGGATTACCACTAACTAGTCACAGGGACAGTGATAATTCACTACGCGGATCCACTCTCAAATGTAGTGGGTTTTATTTCAAAGCAAAATGTTCAAGTGGAGTTAGTTCAGGTTTCTGGTTGATCGGGGCCCAAGACGCTTAACCCTTTTGCCAATTTGTTTGTAGCTCGGGTGTGTGTTGGGGGCGGTGAGAAAATGGCAAGATAGCTGCACACACCACGCGTTGGCTCGGGCGCTGCAGACGAAGTGAGCAGCTCAGGAACCAATAGGGGGTATGTAGGAAAGGCGGGTTGGCTAGTTTTAGTTTCGGGGAAAGATGGCAGGTGGCGCCATATGGACGGACAGAGGACATGTTCCACGCACTGAATTACCCATGTTGCGGTGCAACAATGTTGATACAAAAGAGGAAAGCCTGGGAGGCTGAGCTTACAGTGCCGAACAGGTATTGACCATAGCTTAATACCGAGTCGATGGGAGAGATCCACGAGTCACCCAGAGCGAATCCACGGAAGTCACACTTCACTTCACCCACCTTGATGGCCTGGGGAAGAAAAAAAACCACATCAGAACCGGGTTCTGACCAAAGAAAGTTAATTCGCACGATGCATTGTTCTCTATTGGTCCCGTCCGGATATGATCGTAGATGTTGCTAGGACGTAAAACAACAAAGAAACAAACAAAATCTCTATTGGCAGCTAAGTCTTTCCCTGAAATAGGCAGACGCAGTTAGGTCGTAAAAAGTTGGTTGGTTGGTTGTTGGAGTTTTACGTCCTGGTAACATCTAAGGTCATATCAGGATGGGTACTGACTTGTGACAGTGCACACTCATGGAAACTTTATACTGGGAGACCAGGCCACCAGTACCATGACCTGATATCTCACTTGGTCACATTATCCTGAAACTGACCCAACCAGTCCTTGCCCTATCCTAATAATGCTGAGCGCCTGACTAGGAAGTGACAAGTATCAATTACGCATTCCCCAGCCACCATTGCTACTTAGTAACATTGCTACAAGTAAAATGCCCCTCCCCCCAACTCCTGCAACTCCCCCCAGTCCCTAGCCGCCATTTTTACAAGTAAAATTCCCCCCAAATCCCCCCATTGCCCAGCCACCATTGTTACTTAGTAACATTTTTTTGTTTGTTTTTGTTTTTGGTCCATTAGTTGTTTAAGCAGGGTACATTTCAGTCATAGACGACTGGTCTTCCTCATTCCACTGCTGGTCGATAGAAAGCCCGAGCCTACACTTTTACCGACCCAAGGGATTTTTAACCTCCCACACCACATAGACATGGTATGAGAGCAACCGCCTTTGATGACGCTGTAAGTTATACACAGCGGTGGAAATCCAAATTGGCAGAACTGGGGGCACGGGGAATCGAACCGCCGACCCTCAGATTAGGAGTCGGATCTAGAAAAGAATCAGACACTCTAACCACTCCACCACAGAGAACGCCACATACCCGAATGGCTGGCACTTGTTACAAGTAAAATGTCCCCTCCCCAAATCCCCCCCTATTCCCTGGCCACCATTGTTACAAGTAAAATGCCCCCCCCCCCCCAACAGCACCCTGCTCAGACTCGGACAGAGGGAAGCCGGACACAATAGTGGGAGTAAAAGGAAAATTTATTTAATTAAAAGGAGTACAATTTTTAGTTTTCAAGTCAATTGTCTATATCGTCTATGTCGAGGGGAGCCAGTAGGGAGAGGACCTGGGAACCCAGCGGCGTAGCTAGGCGTACACGTGTACGCCAAAACGTTCACATTGTTTTGTCAAAAAAATAAATAAATAAAAAAATAATAAAGAGAGAGAGAGAGAGGAGGCATGTAGTAGTCCGGAGTGTCGAAAACTCAAGTCTAAAATGTGTCAAATCCGCCAGCTTAAGCTTAAGCGGCCCCCTAAACCCCCTGCCGAAATTAGGAGAACACATCGCTAAAGGTCTAGCTACGCCCCTGGAACCCAATGAGGTAGGCCAACAAGCCGACCCCTACATAGTGGCTTCTAATATAGAGGGTGGGAGGGCGTAGTAAAACAATGATCCTGTTCGGTGTGTATGCGCCGAATGCAGGTCAGTGGGAGGGGGGAGACGCTGGCCCATCACTGCTACTTACCTGATAAAGGGCCTGACTGAACGCAGCCGTCATCTTCCCACCGTAAGACTCTGAGAAGATGTAAACAGGAACAGCCTGCAATGCAAAGAGATGTGGGTTCGAGTCCCGCTCTAGGCGCAATATTTCCCATTTTCATCACGCCCCATGACACTATATATGTAAATAGGAACAGCTTGCAATGCAAAGAGATGTGTGTTCGAGTCCCTTTCTATGCGCAATATTTCCCATTTTCATCACCCCCATTATACTATGTTAGTTTTTTTTGTTTTTGTCACACATTTGGATAGTAATATATTACACATTAGCGTTGCGTAATCATTGGAGAAATATAAACTTATAGTTGCATGCCAATAGGCTCTGGTGTGTTATATGGTTGTAATATTCCGGAATAAAAGTATAATTGAATTGCATTGAACTGGAGTGATCAAATTTAATTCCATGGGAAGCCTGGGTCATTGACGAGTCAACACTTCTCTATCCTCAAAATGGATGGGGTTTTACATTGTAGCAACGTTTGAGGTCAAATTGAGACGGGTACTGATTAGTATTAATAGTAACTGTGCACTCATGACGACTGTACAGTGCTGCCAAATTAAGATACAGAGCCACCAGCACCATGACCCAATATCACACCCACGACTCAGTCACATTATCCTGACACTGCGTTAACCAGTCTTTGCCCTGTCATAGTAATGCCGCATGCCAGGAAAGTAGCTAAAAGTATCAATGTTGAAAGTTTTTGATTTGACTCAACCGGGGATTAAAAATCACGACCTCCCGCACAGAAAGTGTGTGCTCTACCCACTGGGTAATCCCGTCTGGTAAGAGAGACTGAATTAGTAGTGGTGACATATGACATACCCGAATGCTTGGCACTGAATTAGTAGTGGTGACATATGACATACCCGAATGCCTGGCACTGAATTAGTAGTGGCAACATATGACATACCCGAATGGCAGACACTAAATTAGTAGTGGTGACATATGGCATACCCAAATGGATGGTACTGAATTAGTAGTGGTGACATATGACATACCCAAATGCCTGTCACTGAATTAGTAGTGGCAACATATGACATACCCGAATGGCAGACACTAAATTAGTAGTGGTGACATATGACATACCCAAATGCCTGGCACTGAATTAGTAGTGGTGACATATGACATACCCAAATGCCTGGCACTGAATTAGTAGTGGTGACATATGACATACCCGAATGGCTGGCACTGAATTAGTAGTGGTGACATATAGCATACCCGAATGGCTGGCACTTTAGCCAGGAAGTGCTGCATCATCTTGACCAGATCTTCAGCGATGACGGTGACGTTAGTGGTGTAGGCATTGTCGTTGGTGACGTAACTGAACCCGGCTCCTACGGGGTTGTCAATGAAGAGTAGGCTCGCCTGCTTCAACTGAATGTGGACAGCAGATATAAATAATCCTACATCGAAATGGCGACGAGGCTGCCAACTACTACATAATACAGTATAACCCCGTTAAACCAAGCTCGGTTAAACCAAACGATCGGTTAATCCAAACTTTTTTTCGGCGGCCCGGCAAAATACTACCATTTATCATATAAAAAAGTTGGTTAAACCAAAGTGGGTTAATCCAAATTATCGGTTAATCCAAACAAAATTGTTGGACCCCAGGCCGGTATGGTTAAACCAAACTTTCAGGTGTTTATAAGGTCATCTGAGACCCCACTGACTTTTTTTATATGATAAATGGTAGTATTTTGCCAGGCTGCTGAAAAAAGTTTGAATTAACCGATCATTTGGTTTAACCGAGCTTAGTTTAATGGGGTTATACTGTACATACATGAAAAAACAATAATCAAAGTGTCCAAATACATTGTACATTACATGTGCAATAAATGCTTACTCAAAATCTAAGTCAATACCAAAGCTCGGTTAAACCAATGATTGGTTAATTCAAACAAATTTCTAGGGTCCCTTCAAGTTTGGTTTAACGGGGTTATACTGTATACACGAGACACAAGCATGTCGACTCATTCACCTGCTTCAGTTGTCTTTAGAAAATCATCTCTAAGCTGCATAGTTCGATGAGGCATAACATTTTCAAAACCAAAAACAATTATCTAGAATTGATTCTACATATCTAACTAAGATACTGTTGCACTTATTAAGCATTTGTCACCACACAGAAGGGAATATTGAGGCAATTTAATAGAACTTGTTACTGCAGAAGCCTATGGAGTTTTGACATGCTTGCCAAAATTAATTTTGATATGTTTGCACTTCAAAGCTGTCAAAACTTAAGTCATTTAAAATTAAACTTACTTCAAACAAAAGTAAGATAGATTATAACAATCAATTCACCGGATTTATGTAAGATGACAGAAAAATGACGGAAACTCAAAACGATCGGAGTGTGCAACTCTAAGCATTACAGTCGAAGAATTGCAGACGATCGGTCTTCCTGACACCACTTCCTGTATCCATTATGGTGTTGCATTACACATCAATAAGTACATGATCTGGTAGCCTGGTCCCCTGATCTTTCTAACAGGACTGATATGCGACAATATCACAACCATGCGTTCCCAAAATGCATTGTTAAAGATCCAACAGGTTATATATTAAGATCCATTGGCTTAGTTTTTAAACATTGCAATACATTTCAAGACAGTTATTGTGATTAATTGTCTGGGCCCCCCCCCCCCCCCCCCCCTGGAATGCGAACATATTACGGCAAAATAAGTATTAGGTGTTAACCGCGTGAAATCAGCCATTCAGATACAGTAAAAAATAGCCCCTGATGCCTCAGTCACACGACGGGCTGCGTTCGCTTACGATCGATCTGCGACCAAAAGTCTGCCATCTCCTTGCGACAAAATTGAAACAATTTGTTACAAACTATTTAATACGTAGCCATGTCGACAATGATGCACGAGGCAACATTGTGACGTCATCGTACACGTGCCACATCACATCGGGCGGCGATCGCTCGGCGATTAGTCGGCGGCGACTGGTCGGCAATCGGTGGAGACGCCAGAGGTCGTTAGGAGATTGTTGGTGCAGCAGCGACAATCTCCTTGCGACAAAAAAAGACGAAATGGTAGATGATCAGTCGGCGATCGCTTGCAGAGCATTCGGCGATTAGTCGTAAGGTGGTCGTAAGATGGTCGTAATTTAATTGCAAAATCCTCGCGGATCGATCGTAAGCGAACGCAGGCCTCGTCTGACTGGGCATTTAGGCACTTGACAGAAGTAGATTAGGCCAAATATATATTTTAATTGGTGATATTCCCCGCCCGTGCCTGAAAAATCGCCCGCCCCGGAATTTTTTTTAAAAAGTAAAAAAATTTGGTAAATGTTAAAAATGCATAGGTATAGCAGCAATTGAACTTTGTGGATCAATTGTTAAGTCATTGGTTTAACTCGGCTAGGGTTCGAACCGAGGAGTTTGAATCCCATAACATACCAGAACGGGAGGCGGACGCTTGAAACTCATTCGGACATCGCGTGTATTTATTACTTCTATGTCATATGCCAGAAAAATAAAAAATAAAAATAAAAACCGCCCGCCTGACCCAGATTTTTATTTCAAAAGGACGATCACCAACTTTTTATATATTTTATTTGGCCTTATTGTTTAGTTACCCATGTGGAATGCCGCTTCTTGAGATCAACTGTTAAAGGACCAATCTCCTGAAAGTTGCCGAACCCAGTAGACGAAGCACCAGGACCACCCTGAAAGAGCAATGCCAGATGCACATCATTAAATTCTATCAAAAGAGCAAGTCACAGACAACGAATTTTCCTTTTAGTAGTATTCAATTGAAAAAGAACTTCACATATCTCATTGTATTTTTTTCTAACATGTTTGTTGTTTTACGTCCTAGCAACATCTAAGGTCATATCAGGACGGGTTCTAGCATGTGATTGTTTCCTTAAAGAACAGTCTGTAGGTTATTTGTATATTAGCTCCAGGGCGGCAGTCAAGTAATAAAAGCAGTCTTTGTCGCATCGCGACCGACAGCATGATGATGAGCTCCAGGGCTCATGATTTTGGTTTTACGTATTATTTTGTTTATAAGGAGCAGTGGGAAGACAACCATTAATGATTAAACTATTCCTACAATTCTTTTGTCAACAGGTTGGTTTATGTTTGTAGAATATGTATCGAAATTGTGAATAAATAAATGTCTAAATGTCTAACAAAAAAACCCCCAAAAAACACTTAAAGAAAGCACACACACAACACACACAAAATACAGTAGTTCCTGTCTTTAGCGACCCGTGTCTTTGGCGGACCCATACTGTCTGTAAACAAATGTTTAATGTCTAAATTGTTTTTGTCTTATTTGACTGTTCGTCCGATGGCAGGACAATATTGGTCTGGATGTAGAGTTGTCCTTTGAAGACAGGTACTAGGGTATAATTGGAGTGCGCCATACAGCTAAATGAAATTGAATTATTCAAATCATTTGGTTACTTTGTATTGCGAGCAACTAGCAACATACATATACTTATTTCAGACTATATGGATAAAGAGATTATTCACAGAGTTAACAATCTTACACGGTCAGTAATAGTAGATAGTATGATACGTGGATGCAGGATGCATTTTCATAATTCACTAATAAATAAGGAATTTTCCCTCGGCACAGAGATAATGGAAGTAATTCAGGGTATTGCACATTTGAATACTGGTTAACTTAATAACTAATAATTTGATAAATTGATCAACATCATAACACTTAATTAAAGTTGCATAGTCCGATGGTTTTGAGTTTCTGACATTTTTTTAGATAAATATATTAGGTTGATCCTCATCATCTACCTTACTATAGCTTTAAATAGCTTTTATTTTAAATTGTTAACTTTTCAGATATTTGAAGTGCAAACATATCAAATTAATTTTGGGAAGCACATCAAAACTGACACTATAGGCTTCTGCAGTAACAAATTCTATTAAATTGACACAGTATTCCCATATATGTGGTGATAAATGTTTACTAAGCGCACCAGTATCTATTGTTAGATATGCAGAATCAAATCTAGATAATTGCTTTGGTTTTGAAAATTTGATGTTTTCATCGGACTATGCATCTATAAGGATTTAAGATGTAGATAGCTGTGCTAATAACTTGATCAAGAAATCAAAATGCGTCTAGAGATCTAGATATAGAAATCCATGGTCATGCTTCATTTACTACAGTGACTCTTACTAAGAGTCTTATGAACGACTAGTTGGACATCTATACTTGTAGGAGGTATCAAGCGCTTTTGTATCTGAACAGCAAGCTATTCATTCGCAAGACACTACCAACAACTACAACACTAGCAATAAGCAAAACTGAAAGTACATGGAGACACGTGCGTGCTTGCAAACACTCTCCCCCCACAGTCTTTGTTAGATACATAGGAAAGTTATCTAAAAATCTGCTAGAGACCATCCGTCGCAGTACAAACCTGACCTACCTAGTCCATATCGCGCTCCCTTAAAGTGTTCTGTAACTGATGAGGGGAAACTGCTCTTTATTGTTTGCTGCAGAATTACGTTGTGATCGCAATGGTTAGATACTTAGATATTTGCAGTGCTGCCACTCTTGATTTTACCCCAACAAGTATAAAGTCTTTTTTTAGGTATCAAAATTGTGCACTCACTATGGAGTCACCATGAGAGCACACTGTCGGTTGCATGTAGACAACCATTATAATATGGTTTCAGATGTGACCAAGACAGAAAACCCCATTGAGACAGAAACAGACAAAGAGTAGAACCGGTGAAAAAAGCTAATTTCAAACAATGTCACATCCGGTATAATCCGATATCACACAGGTGACTAGCAAGTGTAGTGAGGTCCGCTCATCTCCATGGCACAGGTGAAATACTACATATACAGGAAGAATGGAAAGTTGATTGCACCAGGGAACCTAGATAGGATAATGGTTAGGACACTAGCCCTGAATGGTAGAAGTGTGGGTTGCAGCCCCACTACTCCTGACAAGAGACTAGCAAAGCACATCTCTCAATCTCATCAAATTCCTAATTCTAAGTCTGAAGAGTTTTCAATTACCATATTGGCAATTTCTGGCAGGAAAAAAAAGTATTAAAAAAAGTACTTACACCTGAAAAAAGGATAAAAAGTAGTTTTCCTTGAAAAAGTATCAAAAGTAATTTTCCCTGAACAAAAGTATAAAAAGTAATTTTGCTTGAAAAAAGTATAATACTTCTTAAAAAGTGTAAAATGACAGCACTTTTTTATTTGTGGAGATTTGCTCGGTGAATTGTTAGTAGGTGGGTTACCTGGATCCATATGACCAGTGGTCTGTGCTGGAAGCCCCGGGGGTTGGTCGTGTAGTACAACCACCAGAAGAGGAAGGCCTTCGGGCGGATGTTCGCATAGCCCCACACCTCCTTTGATCCACTTCCATATCCAGCTACATCAAAGTAAAAAGTCAAGCTTGTTTTATTTAACGATGCCTCTCGAGCACATTGATGTCTATTGGACATGAAACAGATGGTCATTCTGACATATTTCGTTGGAGGAAACCCACTGTCAGCACATAGGCTGCTCTTTCCGATAAGCAGCAAGGGGTCTTTGACAATGACATGCATTTTCCTACAGACAGGACGGCACATACCACAGTCTTTTGAAAAATTTACTGCTGGCCGTCACAGTTACTCCTCATATACTCACTACTATCAGGAGGATCCTGGCAACTGTCTGCCAATCCACCCCCCCCCCCCCACTAAATACCAAAACACAACTCATAAGAAAGAAAGGGAGACAAGTCACGCAAGATTGACAGTGATAAGGTTGAGCTTTATTGCTACAACTCGTTGTAAAGTCGCCGGCTGGTGGTGTGAGTGGTGTGGACAAGCCAAGAGAAATCAATACAGGTAATGAAGGAAAGTAGGTAAAGAGTGAAAGTAGGAGAGTGAGACTCCTTGATTTATTATCTTATATAGGTTTCTAGAATCCAAGATAGCAGTGGTCACATGGGTTGATCCACCAATCAGAGTTCAATCTGTTGTATCCAAGGCCTTGTTATGCTGGCTACAGTGCCTTGCAGTAGCCAGTGATCCATAAATAACACCATGGGGGGGAGGGGGTATGTGAGGTGACTCCTCCAAAGACTATCTAAGAAGTGACACTCCTCCAAAGACTATTCTACTATACAATTTCTATACCTAATGAGTAATAGTTTACCAATTCCACATATCCCTCATATGCCTTTGGATTTTATATATCACCATTTACCATTATATAGACAAGTTGCAATTTATTATAGTAGTGTTCACATATATCCTCATGCCATTAGATCGGAAAATTTTACAATGTGTTCACCTACTAGTGACCTGCCACCCTGACTCTCTTAAAACCTGCTACACAGACCCACATAGCTTCTGCTTGTTCAGTCAAAATCAGTGGCTACAGCCCATTGAACCTAAGTCCTATGGGTGTTACACACAGCTCAGTGGTGAACTGCTTCCTTTGGTATCTCTAGAGTGAGTGGGGTCTGTCCAGCAAGTGCAAGGAATAAAAGGGTGACTGGGCTCACATAGCCAGCCAATCAGACACCTCTGCAGCCTGGGAGGGGTGACGCCCAAGAGGTGGGCGGGCACCTGTCACTCAACCCCAGGGCAGGTGGTGTCCCTAATGTATGCAGAATGGCTGGGATGGCTTACCCAGCGGTCTTGTGGTAACAAGTAGTCGTCATACAGTTACAGTAAACAATAATCTATGCCCCTCTCCATTTGCACTCTTCCTGGTGCATGGAGGGAACATTTCTGTAATTAGTAACTGTATCTTAATATCCGGACATCATACCGCAATCCCAGTCACCGTGCATCATAACATTTACACATAGTTATTTATATGTCACACAGCGAGTTGGCACACATTGCATCACTATTACATTACAATGGTCCCCAACTCCATCGCCTGAGACGTTGATATGATTCTAAGCTCGGCTATTACGACCGAAAGACCGTATATTTTTACACTTTGATAAACCAGTTGTGGACAACTGGTTGGAGCGGAAAATAGCCCAAACTGCAAATGGGTTCACTGGGCAGGATCGATTGGATGACCGACACCTTCACAGGAGGACACTCTACCACCTGAGCTACTTCCAGCTCCCAGCTACTTCAAGACACGGAGTAGGCATACATTCAAGACTTCAGAGATTGGGAAGTTCATTACATTTCATTTAATATGTAGACCAACACCATTAGGGGAATAAGAATAGCAGAGGAGGGATACCCGATTCCATGTCTCTATACCATATGGTGCCAAAGTAGGCCTAGCAATTAAGGGTTTGTTTGTTGGAGTTTTACGTCCTAGCAAATGTAAGGCCATGTCAGAAGGGGCTATTCAAATATTACGTAACGCTTAGGGGGTGTAGGTACAAGCGTTATGTGGCGCATGGTTTAGCATTACTGAGCGTTACAACGAATACAATTGAAAATGCGAAAGACCGAAAGACTTTAATATTGGTATTTATTATTGTCTTTGTTTTATCGTCACATGTCAGAGTTGAGTATCATGATTTCAAGGCTTTACAGAACTTGACCCCACCGAACATAACAGTATGGGTGGGTGGGATGGCTCAGAACGAAAGGCTTAAGAGACGATGTTGAACGACCCGCGGTCACGGCGAAAGTGAATCAAACCGGCGGCTATTTGGTTAATATGAAATTCTTACGCTAGGTGGCGGGGCGGCGCAGCGCCGGGCCTTAGTCTATAAATAGAATAGATGCTTTGTATCCAGCTGAGTAAGTCGTCGGTCATACGCATTCAATTACCCATGTTTTTCCGTAACATGCACAATTGAAAACGCGAAAGACCGAAAGACTTTAATATTGGTATTTATTATTGTCTTTGTTTTATCGTCACATGTCAGAGTTGAGTATCATGATTTCAAGGCTTTACAGAACTTGACCAAAGTTTAGTGCTAGAGTTCTGGGTGCCGAGGAAATCGATTGTTTTGGCACGTAGCTATGGACCGCATCGGAGGTCCAGTGACCTAGGTCCTTGATGTCCTGGAGAGATGTGCCTAAGGCAGCACAAGCCTGTGCTCCACCCCGTCGAAGGCTGTGCAGCGTTACGGCACCTGGTGCTGGGTGGCCCTGTGTGGCCAGAGCTAGCCTAAGGGTGTTGAGTAGTGCTCTCGGTCGCAGTGGTAGTGCGTCCGTAGTGATGAATGCCGGGCCGTCTCGGCAAGGCTGTGTCCTAGACACGTAGCAAGTCCAGGCCCGGACCGGGCAGTAGATGGAGCCCGGGATCGCCGGTACAGTGATGTTACGAGGGGGTGCCGATCTGAGGAGGGTTTTCGAAGACCTGACGTGCACATTGAGCCCCAGTCGTGTTAGTGTAATGTCTCGTGCTCGTAGGGTGTGTCCCGCGTCAGCCAGTGTAGTGTGGCAGAGAAGGTTGCTCTGATGTAGCAGAGTGAAGTACCCTATGAGCAATGCCGTCGTTAGGACCGGGCCATTATCCCCGACTGTAAAGAAGAATCTGACTGCCCTTCTTATGTCCGAGGGGGTGAGGGGAGGTGCCTGCGCCGGTACGTGAGTGGAACGTCGCTGGATTCCTCGTTTAACCAAGCCGACCAAATAGGTGTCAAAGGCAAGGCTGTCGGCCCCCACCGCCTGGACCCAAGTGCGGGCCCCACTGAAATAGTTCAAAACAGTGCCGGGCGTCCTGGTGTCCGATAGATGCAGGAGATATGACATGAGTTCATATTGTGTAGGCCTGGTAGGGTTCCCTCTACCGTTCATGTACGACAGATATTCGTTGAGTTGAGCTGTTTTATTCCTCCAGGTGCCTGTAGCCAGGCCAGCCGCGATGATGTTCAGTAGTCGGTCGTGGCGGCGTTGTGGGTAACCTATGAAGAGAGGCAAAACAGTTAATATCGAATCATGGGTTACTAGAGGACCGGGGTGAGGGCGTCATCATGGCCGACAGCAATGTGTGTTAGTTTTAGGTTGGAGGTCATTGATCTGGCGCGCTCCTCTGCTGCCGGATCAAAACACCTGCGGCTGAGTGCGTCCGCGAGGACGAGCTCCTTTCCTGGTTTGTGTCGTATCACAACTTCTGTGCTGA
Organism: Branchipolynoe longqiensis; assembly: GCA_030323885.1. Lineage (NCBI taxonomy): Eukaryota > Metazoa > Annelida > Polychaeta > Phyllodocida > Polynoidae > Branchipolynoe > Branchipolynoe longqiensis. The sequence goes on from CM059192.1 coordinate 54,574,118, forward strand.
GTTTTGCCGAGAACAGCCAAATCTGACGCGCGCACACACAGATTATGGGGTCGCGGCCAGATCCCGTGCTGAGGACCTGTTGTGAGGTAGCATTGTCTGTGTTTATGAGTATTGTCAAGTTATGTGGGCCTGGTGGAGCAAGGTTTTTGAGCGCTACCACCAGGTTTATGGCCTCCAGTCTGGCGATACAGTGGTGCTTAGCCATCAGTGCTCTAGAGTACCTTGCTGCGTAGAAATGTGTAGGAGAATGCGCGCCTCCGGCTTCCAGGGACGAGTCACACTCAATGGTCCAGGTTGTACGTTCCTCTTTGGGGAGAAGGACTATTCCGTTGGATTGTGCGGCATAGTCTGTAAACCATGAGACGTCATGTGCTAGGTCCTCAGGCACGGCATGTTTTCCTCTATAGGGGGCCGCCCTGAGGGCTGCGAGGATTCTTGACATGAATCTTTTCGCCGGTCGTACACACTTCGCGATATGTTGTAGTTTTCCCACCAGCCTCTGGAGGTCCCTGCGGGATGCCAGCTTCCTGGTTTTCCATGCTTCGCACTCGTGTACGACCTGCTGGAGTTTTTTCTTCCGGGATGGTGATGTTCATCTCTGTTGTTGAGATCGCAAAACCCAGCCACTCAACCTCGGTGGATGGCGGGTTACATTTGTTGAGAGCGAGATCGAGTCCCAAAAACTTGGCGAGACGGATGAGGTCTGAGTAAGCTGTGTCAGCTTTGGCTTTTGTTGACGCCGCGCCTACAAAATCGTCGAGGTAGCAGAGGGCATGGTGCCCGCGCTTCCTCATTAGGTAGACGACTGCATTTGTTGTGCGTGCACATGCGATGGAGGAAGTGCGGCAGCCAAATGGTGGGGCAATGTCTATGTAGATTTTCCCGTCTAGGGTTATGCCGAGGAGAGGTGTGGACAAAGGACAGGTTCTAAGCTGTCTGTAAGCTCTGGCCAAGTCCGCACACCATATGAGAGCTCCTTTACCGAGACGTGTTACTTCATCGGCAAGATCTAGAATGCCTGGTAAAGTGTAGGTGGAAGGCTGGCCCTGATATTGGGCCTTCCTTATGCCAGCGTTGACGCTCACTCCACCAGGGTAGCTCAAGTCAACTATTACTCTGCGTTTGTCGGTCCTGTGCTTAGCCCGAGTCATGAGTGGGCTGATTTGGGTCCAGGGTGTGAATGGGTTTTTCTCAAAAGGCCCTAGCATGGCACCATGGCCGAGTTCAGTGTCGATGTAATTTCTCATGTGGGCGACGTTCTCCGGATCTGTGTGATGGTTTACTCTGGAAGCAATAGGCGGTTTATCGGCCGTGTAGTCTGCCGGCCATCCGAATTCCAGAAAATCGGGCAGCTGCTTGTTGTGGTAGTCGGTGAGCAGAGCGCGCCAGGCCTTTATTTTCAAACCCGATGGTATTGGGACGCGCTGCCCGATGTAATTTGGGATGGCCGAGAGTCTGACCCGCATGTAAGTTTTCATATAGTCACGGTGATCCGTCCTCTCCCTGACATCGACAACTGGCCAGATTTTGTTGAGAGTGTGTCTGTAGGCGATTGGGGTAAGTGGAGGGTTGTATTGTGCAACTTGGTCCGCTGACACCATGTCAAGTATCCCGTCTATTCCATCAGTATCAACGTGATCCTCAATTAATAATCTGTCGACTGGCCTGTCATCGCAACGTGGTGGACTCCCGTGGAACAGGTGTTTAACCTTATCATAGTCATCATGTTGGTAGCCATGCGGCGAGCCATGTGAGCTGGGTGCGTGAACTTTAACCCCGAGTGTCTCGTCTACAGTCTGTGACGTGGCGGCAGGGTAATTAGTGGTGAGGTGGCCCGGGTGTATAGAAAATTGATACAGTTCAGATGTACCGCCGTCGCCGGGTTCGTGAGAAACGGCCTTGTCTAGACCGTCTGGCGGTATTGTGTCAGCGGGGCCTTCGAGCACGGCCCTGACGTCATCTTCGGCTTGTTGGTGCACGTGTTGAGCGTGTGAACTGCCGTCGCCTGTCTGGCCGGCGTGAACGGAGATTAATGATATGTCTGAACCTTGTGCCCCGGAGCCGGGGGGGCGTGCACGACATTTACGGGTTGTAACCGCATCACCCTCTCTCCCACGCTTCCTGCTGAGGCGCTGGCCCAGTCCGTTATTATTAGCAGGTCTGTCTCTTAATTTGTTCTCGTCGTCTTCGAGATTAGTGCCCGCGATTAATCCTTTGGTTTTTAAGTTGGACTGCACGGGGCCAGCACAACCACTCTCTAAAAATCCTTTCTGTCCTTGGTCGGGCCATTAGCTTTGTCGAAAAACCTTTTCTTGTTGAAACAGACTTTTTCTTGATGCGCGTTCGCGCGCTTGTACTTGTTGGCACACCAAGCACATAAATGGGCTTTCCTGTCAGGCTGGAGGCCGTGGGATGTCGAGAACCCACAGTCCTCCCCCCAATTCCACTGGCTACAAGGTTTCCCGTCCGTGTCTTTGTTGTATGTGGGGCGTGTATGGTCCGTGCCGGCCTTGGCATCCACCCCTGCCGCTGTTGGGTTTGCCGTTCCGTCGTTTCGTTTTGTGCTGCGCGTACTTTGCCGTGGCTTCTCCATCCTGCTGCCGATGGCACAGACGTCGCGCTGTACGGCCTTTATAGCATATTCATCCTTCCAGCCTCTAGGGAGCCGGCCATCTGCTATCATAGTGAAAACTGTTTCCGACCATTGACGGCATGTGTGCCAGTCCCAGTTTGCAGCCATGACTGCCAGCTGGTACATGTGTTCGCTCACGTGCTCGGCCCATCCTACTGGTAGCTTTTTGTCTTTTGACATACGGTAAAGTGCCGCGAAATATTCGTGCCATGATGCCTCCTCCAGCCCGATCCTCTCATTTCGGCTTCCCCTTATTACGTATCTGTGCGGCGCGAGAATATTCGTACCTCTGCGCTTCCCTATTGCCGAGCCGGCTGCGACGAGCAGGTCGTTTACCGCATTAGTGCAGTCGTCATCGTTGTTTTCCCAGTCGATTAGTGGTCCAGGATTTAGGTGGTAGCGCCTGTCGTTATGATCATAGTCATGGTGCCTATCCGTTCTGTAGTGTGACATTTCGCTACCCGCTCTCCCACGTCTGTCATCGTAGCCCTGACCATCGCGATATCTCCCGTCTTGGCGTGGCGATGCTGAGCTTGTACGCGTGTGTGTGCGTGATCTGTGGTTGCCTGCACCGTCCGGGGTGCCTTGGGCTGAGACGGCCATGCGAGGAGACAGTTGCGAATAGGACTGGGAGATCTGGATCTCTGACGCCTGTCTGCCCTCCTCGTTATCTCGTTGATTCGCGTGTCGAAACCATCTGCCATGTCAGAAATTTGTTTTTGAATCCCTGCAAGAGCTATCGCCATGGATGCCTGTGTGTCCTCTTTTTCGTTTCGTGTCGGTGTCCCTGGGACAGACTCCATGCTGGCCTCCCCTCTCTCGCACCACTCCACGGTGCGGTTTGAACGAGTCACGGTAGGCATTGTATGATCATTTATGACTGACCTGGGCCTTCCTCGTCCTTTCTTCTTTTGCTTCTTCGGTGACATGGGTGAAGTAGTGTCCCTATTACGCTTAGCCCGGGCCGTCTTGTTTGACGGCATGCTGCTGCCGTCCTCAGAACGAAAGGCTTAAGAGACGATGTTGAACGACCCGCGGTCACGGCGAAAGTGAATCAAACCGGCGGCTATTTGGTTAATATGAAATTCTTACGCTAGGTGGCGGGGCGGCGCAGCGCCGGGCCTTAGTCTATAAATAGAATAGATGCTTTGTATCCAGCTGAGTAAGACGTCGGTCATACGCATTCAATTACCCATGTTTTTCCGTAACATGCACAATACAAAGGAGTGGGTGTCTAATTTTGACAAAAATAGCGTTACACAATATTTGAATGGCAGTGCCGGATTTAGATGAAGAGATGCCTTAAGCTATTCTACTACTACTAGTGAGGGACCTACCAAAGGCCTATGGCAGTGTCAAAAATAGTATAGTTGTATATCTTTTAATCAGACCCCCTCCCCTACAACCCCCAGATTGTGATGCCTATATATATATATATATACTTGCAAGGGTGCCGAAGTTGAGCTTGCCCGGTGTTGCAGTTTCCACGGCACACCAGTTTGCGAGGGACACATACATTCAAATGCATTGTCAATTGCCGTGAGTAATCTTCATACAGAAAAAGTCAAATATCTCTCAAATTACACCACCTAGAAGCAACCCACTTGGAATACATATAGAAAACATATTCAAGGAATAGATTATATTAAATTTATAAGGTTAGGCTTCTGCACTTCTATTAATTTTGAATAAAACTAATGTTTTGCACTGCACGTACCGTCAAACTCAAGGCATTGTCAATGGTCGTGAGCAATCTTCATACAGAAAATACATAAAAAGTGAAATATCTCTAAAACCACACCAGCTAGAAACAAATCGTTTGGTACACATATAGAAAACATCTTTACCAAAAACATTATATTAAATTTATAAGGTTAGTGATGATGCTGTTCAATTTTGAGGCATGCGCAGAAGCGATGTGTCCCTCGCAAACTGGTATGCCACGGAAACTGCAACACCGTTGCACATATGCAATGTTATGCAAATATGCAATGTCATCCTTTCTGAAGGTTTGAAAATGGGTCACCCTTGGTGGCAGTGGAGAATGTGGGATTGTTTTCCCTTACACTCACCAACCCGTGCATTACCAATATGCCTACTCGCAATAGCAATATCATTATCATACGTCACAAAATTGAAAGTAAATGACTAAACCTACACTGTCTACAGTAACAACAGCATTGTGACGCCCACAACAACCCACCCCACAACAACCCCGCCCCCTCCCTCCGAAGGTCCCTGACACATTTCCTGCTTACATAGACATAGCTTTATACGAACCTGCATCGATGCTTCCTGCTGGTTTGGTATTCTGGTCTCCCCGGCCCGGCCTTGATTCATTCAGTGTGTTGCTGTTATGGCGGTGATCCCGATACTGGCGATAGAGGAGGCGTGTATCTTGCAACTCGGCCTTGCCCTGCTTAGTGTTGTCATCACTTCGTGAAGTATCTGAGGCCACATTCACGCAACAACATACTAATATGATAGTTGCTATTGGCAGAACTACCCACGGTGGCTCCATTTTGGAGTCTACCACAATTGACACACTTCGGTTGGTTAGCTATGCCTATGGGCAAAGACCCTATAATACTAAGACGGCTCACTCCCTATCTCTCCCATGGTAATGTAAATTTCGCAGTGCCACCTTGTGGTGGGTTTGATCAGCCCGGCTGCTGGTTGGTGTTTCACATTTAAACACATACAATGATATTATACATGAGATAGGTGAGTATGAATACACATCAATATGAAATTGCTATGAACAAATACACATCATCATCAGCATCATCATCATCATCACCATCATCACACATCTTTCATATTCATATATACATTTACATGTATATAATATAGCAACTGTTTAACCAAGAGAACAGCCAGCGCACCAAGTGGTGGGTTTGATCATTTTGATTACACAGTACAGGCTGAGTGAGCCGTCTTAGTATTATAAGGTCTTTGCTATGGGGCACAGATTTATATAGCCTGGTTCCCTGGCCTTTTAGCAGAGGTCGCCACTCTGTTTGTTAAGGGTAAAAGAAAAAGTTGATCCCTGCCCGGAGAGTTCGCGTGATGTGAATACCCATATATATTAGTTTCGTATCCTCCTTAATTAGAGTTCCTTTACCTGCGTTCGATTTGTTTCTTTACCTACATCTCGGCACGCCGGATCTCATTTTGACATGCTTAAGTGGCGCCAGGCTGCTGATCATAAAACGAACGCACGACTCGTGACATTATGATTATTTATAGTCTATAATAAAGGCCGTGAACTGATTATGGTGTTATAATCATGATATTGGCATACCAAAGATTCGCATACAACTGTCATTGGAATTTTCACTAACAAACGTTGATTTATTAGTAGTAAATCCCTAGATTTTAATTCTGACTTTGATTATATTCATGTGTATTATATGTAGCATGCTACCCATAAGGGCATGACTCATTCACAATGATATCGATGATTATATAACTGATATGACTAAGCAATGCTTAGGACCGATCCCCGGGTGGTATTCGATTAACACGACCCGGGCGACTCGGATCAGCGGAGTTGCTAGAATTTCAAATAGAACACCGCGAGAACCAATCGCTGTCAGCCACCCTGTGTGCTGCGTATCAAAGTTTGACGAGGTATTTCCATTTCCGTTTGCTGGATGTTGATTATTCAACATGAGTATACAAATGGCGGTACCCATATAGCACTATTTCCGTTTCCGTTTGCTGGATTTTCGTGATTTCATTTTCCACCTCTATCAGTATGAGTATTGTTTATATTGTATATATATATACGCGAAGTGGGCAAGACTATAATCGAGCTGTGGCCGGTGCGGACTTGGGTCAAACAACCCGCATATGGAAATGCGGGCTGCTCGCCAAGAGGAACCCGCATTGGCCATCAAATGCAGGGAAGGGTTCGATGCTGTAACTTGTTGTTAGGAGACGCGCCGTAGCATCCCACACCACTCTCCTAGCAATGTAGAAGGTTTGAGCCATCGGGCCCAGACCCATCATACGTGTTTAGTTGGCACTCTGATGTTTCAGATGATAATCTGGCTTTAAATACAGTAATTGGAAGTATCTTGACTATAAAGGAAATGGAACGGAAGTACTTATTCATACGATTGACATTGGAAGAGATTAGATTGTGTTGGTAGGAACAGAAATAAAGTTGTGAGCTATTAAAATGTGATTGAGATGTTCCTTGCATTCCTTACCCTTTATGAACAAGTCCCATATTACACTAACTGTCATGGTCAACCCCCTAACGATGATTCATTATTATATCTATTACTATTGGCCTTTTCCACAGACGATGGAGTAATGTAGACATTACAGTAACGCAGACTAACCCTCTGCTCGGGACTAGTAACCACCTTCTTAATATGGACAATAACAATAATAGGTAATATCTCGGGTGTTTATAAGTGACAGCGGTGGTGGAGTACACTGCCGGCCTGAGCAATGGAAGTATAGGAGTAATTGAAATTAATACACAATCGATATGCAAGGGTAGAGCCTGTGGACATGTATTACATAGGCTGTTGGCACTCGGGTGAGATTATATTAACAAATACGTGAAATCGCTATGATGGATGAGAGGCAGCGGTGAAGAGAGACAGCGGCGGCCAGCAGCAGGAGTGGGCAATCCATGTGCATATTGATAGAATGAAAAGAGTAGAACAGGTAAATATATATATATATAATACACATATATATATATATATATAATACATACATACATACATACATACATACCTACATACACACACCCACACACAATGCTGGGAATACTTATTTATGTATTACCATTAGAGTAGGCGGGGTAAAGGATTAATTGCTTTGACATTTATTCAGTGGGCTCCTGAGTCACATGCTATTATCGAACCACATATATAGGCTATCCACACATGGGGGCGGAGTGATTTAAACTGGATCGAATCGAAAAGCTGATCGATCCACATATTTGAAACCATTCAAGAATACTGCTACCGTTTAAATCGTGCATTACAGAAATGCGGAACAGTTTTTTATCCCAAAAATCGAGAGAGATAATATAACATTATTAAGTTCTGTTCTCTCTACTGCATCCATTATTGCCACTTTTCAAGTTAGACAAAAAAACAACACCTGACCAGTACCCCAAAACCCAAGTATCAATATTGACACAGCGACAGGGTTAATATTTTAAACCCTTCACCTTCGACCCCGATTATGTTCACTAATGCACGTAGAGTGACTGTATGTATTGTAAGCATAAGCCTTACGCCCTTATATAATAATATAGTCTGGTTCCAGGACACAAAGTGGACGGTAGGTGGCGTATATGAGAACGCGACAGTGGCGACCTCGTGAAGACAAAGGCCAGGTGACCATACTATATACTATATATATATATATATATATATATATATATATATATATATATATATATATATATAAAGGAAAGCTTGTTTTATTTAACGACGATCAGTTTGAAATTCGGGAGGCAAGTGCCGATCTCGCAGCCAGAACTGGCCGCTCATGGCGCTGGCAGCGGCGACTCGGGGCAAACGCCGAGCCGGCCAGTGATTGGACATGAATAATACATACTATCAATACTCAGTAATAATAATGATATCATGGCTACACTCTGCCATTTTAAATCTGCATAATAGATTATACATTCTCCTCCTCATCATCATCATGCTGTCGGTCGCGATGCGACAAACACTGCTTTCATTACTTGACTGCCGCTCTCCATTTAGCTCTCTGGTGTTAAAAAAAAACATTTCATGAAAGCTTCCTGCAAAAGTGTTGAATTGCTGCTGGCTTTTGCAAGTTACCAGCAGCACTCTCTCGGGGATCAAATAGAGGTTTCACACCGGCAAGAACATGTCCAGACAGGCGCAAAACTATTTGTCCCTGCAGTGGCTGGTCCGGAGATGCTGGGAGTTCCATACATCAACCGCCCTTGATGCTGCCACAGTGACATGGTTTTCTGTTCAGGGTTTGCTCCCTTAGCCTTCGGTTCTGTCAAGAACCTGTACCACAAGA